>JAQZBX010061977.1:0-16971 GCA_029593785.1 Cabassous unicinctus
GTCAACTTCTCCAAGTCTGTTTCCTCATCTATGAAAATGGAAATGATAACGTTATGAGTTGTTGCTAAATGAAATTAAAATGACAAATGTAATGATACTCTTTTAACACTGTACATTTAGGAAGTAGATTACAATTTAGCAAAGATTTTCACTCACTATAACTGGATCTTTACAACAATGGTGTGAGTTTGTTAAAATGAGATTCTCCCCATTTGAGAGATGAATGAACTGAGGCGGGGAGGATGTTGCCTACAGAGGCCCCCAGCTGGCTAGATGCAGAACTAGGTTCGGACCAGCCCTCTGTGCTTGCCAGAGTCCCACTACAGTGGGTTTGGGTCCTGCACAACTTAAAGGATTTTAATACATCTTCAAAACAAACATCTCTCTTCTGGCTGAAAATGTCCCTTAGCAGTTACGGCAAGTCAGAGGGGTGTGCGCTGCCTGCCTACCTTTCTCCCCCGCACTGTCTGGGGACTCCAGAGCGGCACATCATTGGGCCCTTGGTGCTGATTTCTGGTTGGCAGACTGCTGGGTTTAGAAACTTCACAGATTCTCATAAGGGGAGCATGAAGTCCCCCGAGCAGCCTTTAAAACGCTCTCCCTGACCCATCACACTAGAAACGTGTCATCCACTTCGGTGGAATCTCTGGCCTGACCCAAGTATTTTGTAGTGTACAAGAAAGGGTTGTTACGGACAAAGAGCGAGGACTTCCTGCCGGGAGACTTGTACCTCTGATTTGAAAGCCGTCCTGTTCAGGTGTTGACTTTTCTTAGGAAGGGCTCAGATTTCCATCCCACTGACTCAGACGCAACTGCCACGGGCGAATCTACTATTTGGGTTTGGAATTGCATGTTGTGAAGAGGCGGAAGTGGTTTCCTTTGTAACCGTGCACTCATTTCATTTCTGATCAGAGAGGAGAAGGCAGGTATTGCTCTGCAAAACCGCCTTCAGCCACGGCCAGTCTGGCCCTTCTTTTTCAAAAGTTGCCTTGTTTTGGCTTTGTTTCTTCCTGTGTTGTGGGATATGTATTCCCTGGGTAGTGCGGAATGGAATGTTTTTATGTTCTCCTGCAGCAAACCTCACTCAACAATCAAGAGAAGAGTGGGGGGTGGGGTGGGGAGTCTCAATGCATTTGCAGGAGCCCCAGGAGCCTGGAGTAATGCATGGAATTAGCATGAGTAGTGTGCAATGGAAAAGGCTGGGCCAGGTGTAGCTGTGGTCCAGTGGTCTGTTTCTGCTTGTGGGCTACAGATTATTCCTGACTGCTGTGCACAAGGGTGCAGCAGGCGCTGGTAATCTCCTCAGCTGTGTGCGCCAGTGTGGGAGTTGCGGGCAGGTGTTAACTGGTGGCAGATTTTTCATTAAGCTTCTGTTCAGCTGTTACTGCCTATAGCTCAGAGCCTTTTTCTGGAGTCTGGACCTTCTGTCTGAGTGTGTCATCCCCTGTCCCCCCCCACTCCTGCCCCAGCCCCATACTGTTCCCTTGTTAAACATTCTGTGGAAGTTCCTTGCCTTTCCCCAAAATCAGGACGCCTTGAACAGAGGAGGCCAGAATGGAGTCTGACCCATGTGATAGCTGTGAAACCTGGGGCAAAACATTTAACTTCTTTGCCTCAGTGTTATCACCTGTAGAACGGGGCCAATATCCCCTCGCTGGCTGGTTGTGAGGATTAGGAGAGAGAAGACACCTGAGTGAGGCCAGTGCCAGGCACAGTAGATGCTCACCAGAAGGCAGAGGCTGTTGGTGTTTACTGTGGAACTCATCTTTTTAAAAAGAGGTTTTGCAGACCTTACTGTAAGGAAGTTTTGATATGTGAGGAGGGGGTAAGAAACTGGATATTTCAGATGTTTGGGTGGGAAGAGTTGGTAAAGGACGCTGTAACCACCAGCTTGAATAGCGCTGGTTTATCTTGGTATGGAAAGGAATGCAGTGAGTGCTGTGAGCAGAGGGAGCGCTTGGCTGGACCCCTCCTGCCCAGCTGCAGGTCGGTGCTGTGCTGCTTTGGTTCCTCTGCCAGCAGGTGTGTCATCGACCTTGGACCAGGCAGGAACAGGTTGCCGGGGCTCCAGCAGAGACCGGGGTGCAGCTCCACAGCCTCCGAGGACTTCACAGGCTCCTCACCGGGCAGCGGCAGAGGGCAGTGTCAGAGTGGTGGCCTGGCTTAGGGGTTGTGCTGGTGGGGAAAGGGGCTTGCTGCTGAGGTCACAGAGCCCGCATGCTCTGACCTGACCACTTGTGCAGAGGCGTTGGGCTTCCTGCATCTATTTGCAAATCGCTGCCATAAATTTTGTTTTAAGGAGCAGAGACTTGGGAGACCAGGAAGACATTCAAATGGACAAGCAGATGGAGTTGCTTAGGATTGTCTGTGTTTCCTGAGTGCCTTCCTACAAGGCTGGGACCTTCTGTACTTCCTACCCCTTTGTCCTCACAGCAGCTTGGGGTGGGGGCTGGCTGCTAGAATCCTGGCTTTATAAATAATTAGCAGGGGGAGCCTCAGTCTCCTGCTCATGCCAGAAAACAGAAGCCGTGGCCCCAGAAATCATCCTGAACCTGAGAACTAGTAGCACTGAGCTGTCTTTCCTCTGTCCTGAATTGTCCCTGCCTCCACTGCCTCGCCCCTGCCTGCCTCCCAGGCCGCAGGTAGAGGCTTGTCGTGTGTCTGTTGTGTAGAGAGAAAAGAAAACATGTCATTAGGGAAAGGAAAAGTCACGAGCCTGGCTGACTGGCCTGTGCCGGGGCTGGAAGCTAGCAAAAGCGTGTCAGCCCCTCTGAGGGCTAGTGTCCTCTCTGTCCACTTTGCTCCCTTTCGCTGCCTGGGGAGCCCCTGACTTCCTTGCTCTCGCCATACCGGATGCCTGATTTTCACTCTGATCACATGAGCCTCTTAGTCATCTCAAGCGTGAAGACCCTGAACAAAGACTCTCAGCTGGCTAGGACGTTTGATTCAGTTTGTTTCTGGAATGTTTTGAAATCCAAAGAGTTATACTGTGGAGTGAGGTCTGATCATCCTAGGTTTGGGGAGGGGGCTGATGGAAGTGGGATTTTTTAAAGCCAGAGGACACCTTCGTGACATTTTGTAGACAAGGAACAGTGGCCTCTTCCGGGGACCCACAGCTAAGGAGAGAGAGCATCGTGATGAGAACTGGGCCCCGAAATTCAGGGTAGAAATGCTTCTGCCACCACGGGGGCAGGTGTAACCCTGCTTGGGTAATGACGGTCCTGTGGCCATTTGCGGGTGTGCCATCTAAGTGTGGGTGGAGTTCCAGGAGGCTGGCTCAGGGTCCCAGAGCTGATTGCGGCCTGAGAAGCAGCATGGGGAGGGGAAAGTGCATTGGATGAGGCCCTGAGACCTGGAATCTGTGACTGCCCAGGTCCCCTCCCCTCCAAGCTCCGTGACCTCCTCTGAGGCACTTCCCAGCTCATTCATTCTGAGTGTCCTCTTTACTTTCACACCAGACTGTGACCCTCTCACTTCCCGGTTCCTACTCTCAGAGGATAGGAATGGAGGCCCAAGCATCCCATGAAAACCCTTCTCTTGCCCTTTACTCCTATTTCCTGCAATCCCACCTTAGGTCTGGCAGCAGTGCCTTTATGAACATGATTGGGTCAGTTTCAA
Source organism: Cabassous unicinctus (assembly GCA_029593785.1). Classification (NCBI taxonomy): domain Eukaryota; kingdom Metazoa; phylum Chordata; class Mammalia; order Cingulata; family Chlamyphoridae; genus Cabassous; species Cabassous unicinctus. The sequence goes on from JAQZBX010061977.1 coordinate 3,619, forward strand.
CTTTTCTGCAAATCAGAAGCCTCTACATTTCCTGGATAAGTCTGATTTTCAAGGTGGATTTTCTGAACGAGCCATTGGTCCCAGCCTGCTGCCTTCTGAATTGGGAGTCGGAGTCTTTCACTCCCCAGCTGGAGGTGGGCTTTTATGCCCAGGCAGAGGCCGTGGAGGGTATCGGACAAGGAAAGGAATTCACCTTTAGTGCAGGTTAGGTTAAAGCCACTTTAGTGAGCTGCTAAAGATGCTCAGGAAACTTCTGCCATGTGCTTTGGAGAACTGTGTCCCCCAGTGGAGGAGGGGAGACCCACAGCTCCAAGATGGAGGAATGAAAACTTGGCACTCCTGCCTTGGTATCCTTGTTCTTAGATGGAGGAGAGGGGCGTTTATTTAAAAATGTAAAAGGGATTTTTCAGATTTGGGCACATCAGGCTGGAGTGTGCTCCCTGCTGGGTCTGCCCTGGTGACGTCACATGTAGCTGCAGACCGCTGTCTCTCTCTGCCCTGGTCTCTGGAACTTGAGATTCTCCTGGAATCCTGCAGCATTTCCCTTTCCATACCTCCGCCCTCAGTTTTCTCTTCGGAATTAGCTCCTGAATTTCAGTGGTGGTGGTTTAGCGGAGGGAGAATTTAGTAAATGCTACGGGTAGAATAGCCTTGCTCTTCCTGAGTCCTTTCTTAATGGGTTAGTTTAATGCAGGAAAACTGTAGAATGATTCTTAGTGTATTGGATTCCTAAGGGCAAAAAATAGAATTTCTAGAACCTATTAAGATATTTTTATTTTTTTTAAAGATTCATTTATTTACTTGATCCATTTTAAACCTCCCCCTTCCCCATTTGCTGTTTTGTGTCCATTCGCTGGGCAATTCTCTGTGTCTGTTTCATCTCTTATCCTCCTCCTCCTCTAGTCGTCACCAGGATTCTATCCTGAAGACCTCCAATGTAGGAGAGAGGTGTTCTAGCCATCGGCGCCACCTCGGCTCCTGGTTTTCGGAGCTTTCGGAGCATCTCGTCTTGTCTCTCTCCTTTTACGTCATCATCTTGCTGCATGGCTCCCGGGGCCTGGCCGCTCATGTGCGTTCTGTATATATATTTTTATTTTACCGGGAGGTCCTGAGAATCGAACCCAGGTCCCTCCATATGGCAGAGGGACGCACAACCATTTGAGCCACATCCGCCCCCAAGATATTTTTAGATTTTTCCCTACTGATTTATACTAGGGGGAAAAGCCTCAATTTTCATTCTGTATGAGCCCTTTCTGTTCTCATACTACATGTATACTTACTTAAACATAAAACTCCCTGAATTCCTGAATTGTGCACCAAGCATATCTTTGTGACTGAAATGATGATGCATTTCCTGGGCCTCACAGCTAAAATTATAAGTAAACCTCAACTATGTAACCCTTATAGAATCAAAGTTAGTGTCTAGCTTCTTTTTCAAATCACCCCCACCTTCTGCCCTGAAAACCTCCCTTAAAACTTGATGGGGGAAAAAAAAACAAAACCCAGGCCCCATGGGTTTGAATTGTATCTATGCTAGAAGTGTTATTAGGCAATAAAAAAAAGTATAAGAAAATACTTTAACTTCTTCCTCAACCATATTACTGTTCATAAATGATTTAGAAAGCACAGGCTTTCTTAGGATCCTGTCTTCTTTGCTAGGGAAATGTTTGGTGACATTGCTTGAAGGTTTCAGAAAATGAGAACATTGCAAATCAAATCTTCAGCCTGTCAGATTTTAACTCCTCCATGAAAATACAGAGACCTAGAGAGGGGAGGTGACTACCCAGCGTCACGTGGCTAACTGGGCCAGGCGAGAGCCTGGGCTGAGTGTCAATTCCATGAGTCGGTGGAGGAGCTGGGGTGGTATTCTGGGCAAGATGTTAGCTTGTCAGTTAAAATCAAAACCAGAGGGTAATACCACTGAATTGTGTACTTGAAAGTGGTTAAAATGACAATTTTTATGTTGTATAAAATAAAATTTTCCACAATAAATTTAAAAAAATCAAAGTCGTTGGAATAAAGTTTTTTTTTTTTTTTTTTTTTGGATCTGTGCCGCCTTCAGGTTATGGGAGTTATTGTGGTGAGGAGGGCCCTCTGGGGTCCTATTTGTGCCCCAGGAAAGACTGAGTACTTGTCATCTGGTGGTGTGACTTGGAGAGCTGACAGAACTAACTGATGCTTTTTTCCCCCCTGACCCTACAGTTAGATCAACATGCCCTCTCTCCTGTTGCTGGAAGCTGTCTGTATATTCTTGTTTTCCAGAGGTAAGATGGTTTTTGGTGGGGAGTCAGATGCTGAGGAGTATGGTTTGCTTCAACTCCTATCAGTTTTAACTCCTGAATCCATCTGCTTCTCTCCACTGCATGGCCACCTCCTCGTCTAAGCCCCATCATCTCGTGCTTGGACCACTGCAGTAGCCTCCTGACCGGTCTGTCTCTGTCTGTGGTGTCTTCCTCCCACCCATTCTTGCTACACAGCACAGCAGCCATTTCACAATGCTAATCTGATCCTGTCTGAACCCCTCGCCACCTGCAGTCCCTCCCCCATGCCTAAAGCTGTTAAGTGACTTCCCCCTGCTCTGAAGATGCCCTGCCTGGTCTGTCCCTGCACCCACCTCGCATGCACCTGGGGTCCCTCTCCCCTTGGGCTGCAGCCGCCCACTCCTTTCAGGCCTGCCCAGCATCCTTGCTCCCTCCCACCAAAGGGATTCTGAATTACGTTCGTCCTTCTGCCTGGAACACCCCTTCTCCTCGACACCCCCACCCTGGTAAACTGTTGGTCCTTCAGCACCAAGCACAGTTCCTCAGGGACCCCCAGATCAGGTCACATCCCCTATTATACTTAACACAGATAGGATTTTGCCTTTATGTGAATTTTTAAAAATTAATGCCCATTTTTCCCCCCTGAATATAAGCTCTGAGGAAAGAGACTATACATTTTTTATTCACCCCTTCTATAATCTCAGCACCTGTTCCATGTTCAAGAAATAGATATTAATGATTGAATAATGGAGTAAATCAGCTTTCTTTTTTCTTCTCACTTTGCTCCTCTCAAGTTCTAGTATGAGATAGTAGGAAAATATGACATGATATTGTAGGAGTGTGAGATGGTAGGAAAAAGAATCTGTGTGACCTGCTGGTTGTTGCCCTACAAGTACAAACACATGGACTGGGTGGCCGAGCCGTCTGAGTTTAAGAGCTTGGGATCCTCTCTGTAAAACCAGGGCTCTGAGATTCCTTCTGCCTCTCTGGTCTGCATTTTGGTGAGTAGATGTGCTCTGTCTGCTGAGTTGGCTGCTGTCACCACCTGCCCCTTCCCCAGAGCCAGGACAAGTTGAGGCAGGCTGGAAGAGGGGCTGTTTGCTCCTGCCTGCCTGCTCAGCCTGCCTCCCTGCCTCCCCAGTGCAACTCAAGCCAAGCCTGGCTGGGCAGATAGTGTAAACAGTAGGTTCGTGGCCAACGGGTGGTGGTGAGATGTGTTTGGGGACAGGTCCTAAAGGAGGTCCTGGAGCCCCAGGCACAGCCCAGGTTCTGGTCCAGCTGGTCGTGCAACCTTGCCTTCTGTGGCTCTGTCCAGTCTACAGAGCACGTTCACATCGCTGGGATTTACAGATGAGTCAGGGGAGGACCAGAGAGGCTGTGTGACTCACTCAACACCACACAGTTCTTGGTACAAAGCTGAGATGAAAACCGAGGTCTCTTGACTCCTGGGCTGGCCCCACCACTCTGGGTGGTGTGGGTAGGAGGGAGTGGGGGGAGGGAGAAGTGAGCAGAAATTACCTCTCTAATCCTTAGTCTGTAAGGTGAAAGGCTTTGACCAGATTAGTGATTCTCAACCCTGGCTGCTCATTAGCATCACCTGGGAGCTTAAAGTTCTGACACCTAGGCAGATTGTCTTTAGAGTTGTCATGCGTCAGTCAACTTCCTGTGTCTGGGGCTAGCTGTGCCGAGTCCAGAGGTGATTTCACAGGGCACAGCAGTGATGTCATCGAGGCTCCAGGTGGGACTGTGGAGCTGGCTGCTTGTTCAGCATACTGACTTAGAACCAGCGAGTAAGGGGAGGGCATTTCAGCTGAGCAGACGCTGCCTGGTCAAAGATAGGGTGATGGGTTTGCACTGGGGAGTAGTCAAGGGAGGGGCACCCTGAAAGATAGAGCTGCAAGGCAGGCTGGGACCAGCCCAGGGGGCACCCAGTGAACGGGCTGACCAACAGCAAATTGCAGGGGGCGCTGCAAGCCAGGGGCATCCACCCCAGACCTGACATCACATTTGGTGTCCTCCCCTCCACCGCCCCCACCTCCCCCACCTCCCCCACCTCCCCAAGTTGCAAACCCCATAAGCCCACCCTCCCTGTGCTGTTGCCGTGTGATACCTGCTTTCCGCCCAGTCCCCTCACCTTGACTCCTTTCCCAGAGGCCCATCACAGTCATGTCCTTTTTGCCCCCTTCCCCTGGCTTTTCCAGCTCCTGGGCTCTGCTCGCCCCAGCTTTGTTTCCTCTATGCTCACCCATGAGACACAGGCATTTATAAAGCTTCGCTTATGTTTCTTCTGCCACTGGAATCTACCATGTGCAGTTATGGACAGGATGTTGGATTTCCAAAATTTACCTCCAGGTGACACCTTATTGGCATCAAGACTTCCATCACAGTTGGCTCATTCTAAATACTTCATTTAGTTTTGCTGAAATTCTGTGGCTTCCTCAGCATGCTATCCCTGCCCTGAAAGTTTGATTTATTGTTACTGATTGCTCATGTGCCATTATTGCAATTTTACTGAGTCTCAAAAGGAAAAAAAAAAAAATTTCCCATGAATTCCTGTCCCAACACTTTTAGCCCTTGTTCATATTAATTGCACTGAGCAAATATATCAAGATTCATTGGCCCATACCCCATCTCTTTGGAAATTTATTATTGCCAGCATTCCTCTGGCATAAATAACATTGAAGGAAGTGTCTTGATGTGTACTTTTTCCTTCTCTAAAACTATTTTCCCTTAGGATGAATTCCCAGGTGTGATACCACAGGTGTAGGGTGTGAAGAATTCTTATAACTCTTAATTCATTTGACCAAATTGTTTTCTAAAAGGGTTGTAACAATTCACAGTGCCACCACTGGGGGAAAAATGTTCTCATTTCATCTTTCCCTAATTACATTAAAATTTAAAATGGTATCTCATTGTTTGAGTTAAAACATATTGTCTCTTGTTTGAACATTTTCCTTCATGCTTTTTAAAGGAGGTCTTTTATTTCATCTATGCATTGTTTGTTCACATCCAAGGTTACTTTTTTTTTTTAAGGAGGTACTGGGGATTGAACCCGGGACCTCATACATGTGAAGCAGGCACTCAACCATTGAGCTACACCTGCTCCCCCAAGGTTACTGTTTATGGCAGTGAGGTTTTGTTTGCCAGAGGAAGGCTTGCCAAGGTGGACCTAGAGGTAGTACAGAGAGCGGCACCGCAGTGGCGGGGCTTGGTTAGTATGCTAAGCCGGGGTGAATGGCCAGTCAGAACCGCAGCTCTCGCTAGCCTCTGTGCGTTCTTTTTAACAGCTTTCATTGTGGTAACGTACGTATACCATTCAATTTCCTATTTTAACCATTTTCAAGTGTGTAATTCAGTGGCATTAGTTATATTCACAATCTTGTGCTACTGTCACAATCCTCTGTTACCAAAGCGTTTTCATCACCCCAAACAGAAACTGTGTCCCATTAAGCAGTAACTGCCCATTCTCGCTCCCAGCCCCTGGTAACCTCTAATGTACTTTCTGTCTCTCTGAATTTATTTATTCTAGATGTCTCATGTAAGTAGAGTCATATCATTTTTGTCCTTTTCTGTCTGGCTGCTTTCACTTAGCATAATGTTTTCAAGGTTCATCCACATTGTAGCATGTATCAGGCCTCCATTCTCTTCATGGCCACATAGTATTCCATTGCGTGGATGACCACGTTTTGTTTATCTGTTCACCTGTTGATGGACGTTGGATTGTCTCCACCTTCTGGCTGTTGTGAGTAGTGCTGCTGTGGACGCTGTTGTACGAATATCTGTTGGGGTCCCTGTTTTGAGTTCTCTGGGTATATACCTAGGAGGGGAATTGCTGGGTAATATAGTAGTTCTATATTTAACTTTTTGAGGAATCACCAAACTGCTTTCCACAGTGGCTGCACCATTTTACATTCCCATCAGCAATGCATGAGAGTTCCGATTTCTCCACATCTTCGCCACTCTGCGTGCATTTTTAATTTCGCTCTTCAAAATAACCATGTTTAAATATAAAGATACCTGGTAGAAGTGAGGTGATTGGGGTGTTACTTTATGCTATCCACCTGGTAATTTTTGAGATACAAATATTAAACTCGTCCACGTTCCTGTTTTCTCACCTGTTACCTGTTCATCAAGTTCACTCTGCCTGGTATAACTGCTTCTGGTGTTTTTTCTCCTAGCACCCCCATCCCTTCCTCTTCAGGAAGTCCATGTGAGCAGGGAGACTATTGGGAAGATTTCAGCTGCCAGCAAAAGTAAGCCTGTGTTTGACTTAATCTCCAAACACCCTCTCAGGGAAACCGTGTAACCCCAGATACATTTCACCGCACGCCCATCTTCCTTTCACGCTGTGGCCAGAGTCATTTTCCCAAATGGGCCTGAGCAAGTCACTGTCCTGCATGAAAACTCTCAGGAAATCCCTGTGGCCACATTTATTTGCCTGCGCTTCGAGGTCTTCTGTTTCACAGCCATTGTCTACCAGTCCTGTCCTCCGCCATATTCCTTCCCCTTCAACCCTGATGGGTATTCTTTCCTCATGCCATAGCCACACGGGCCCCCTGCTGTTCCCAGAGGCCCCGCATGCCCTTTCCTCAGCCAGGATGCCCTCTCTGTGACAACCCCCACCCACTGTCCATACTCGGGGCCAATGCTGTCTTCTAGGGGTACCTTCTCTGACTCCCCTTCTTGTATTCTCATGGTGAGGTGTTGGGGGCACAGACCTGGAAGCCGGGCAGCCTGGGTGGTTTTTGTTTTTGTTTTTTTAATTAGAAAAAAACTCAACAAATTATGGAAGCATTACTTCAAAAAACCCTATCCAGGCACATTTATCTTATTTAATCCTAAACTAAATTTTTGATTCCCTGGTCTACCACTTACTGGTACTTTGGCTTTGGGAAAGTGACTTAATCGCCATGTGCCTGAAGGGGAATACTTACAGTAATCTGTCTCCTAGGGTGGCTGTGAGAATTAGATAAAGTAATACATATAAATTATTGGGAGCAGCTCCTGGTATTCAGTAAAGGTGCTATCAGTGCTGGCTGTTACTTCTACTTTAACTCTGCCTGACCGTGTTCCCGACCAGGCTATAACCCCCTGAGGGCTGGGACCAAGGCTTTTTGGCATCTAGCCCAGTAGACCCAGCCCCCCCCATGTGGGGCTCAGAAAGTGGTGCTGGAGTCCTCTTTTATTACGTTCTGCCCGTGGTGGGTGTGTGCTTCCTCTTCAGAGGAGGGCTGGCTCCAGGGCCTTCTGCGGTGCTGGTTTCCCCATCGATCTATAAGAGGAGCCGCGTCTCAACTCACCACCAGGTCATTTCTGCCCTCACCCTGCTTTGTGAGTGAGACTCAACTTGCAGCTGGACTGCGGGCAAGCTGGTGGTCAACTGTCTGTCCCACCCTCTCCTAGTGATGCGGTGCTCAGCTGCGGTGGACGTCCTGTTTCTGTTGGATGGCTCTCACAGCGTGGGGAAAGGGAGCTTTGAAAGGTCCAAGCACTTTGCCATCACAGTTTGTGACACTCTGGACATCAAGCCTGAGAGGGTGAGTGTAAGTCTTGTTGGTCTTTGTATTAGGGCATCTTGGGTTGCAAGTGACAGAAATCCAGCCTTAAGCAGAAGAGGGCATTTACTGACTTGGGGACTTGGGGAGACCAAGGGTGTGCATGCTGGTTCCAGGCAGGGTGGGTTCCAAGGGCTCAAGTGAGCTTATCAAGCCTCCTTCTCTTATTCTCCTTTCAATTTTGCTGTCCTTTGTTGGCCCATTCCCAGGCAGATTTTCCTTATATAGCAAAATTGCCCTGCATTGTCCTTTAAGCTAGTGACCTAGTCAAAAAGAAAGTGTACCTCCTTCCCTGTCCATCTGTCAAAAGTCCCAGGGAGGGCTCCGGTTGGGCAGGCTTTGGTCACATGATAATCCCTTGACCAATCACAGCAGTGTGGAGGGAGCCATCTGAGTCAAGTGCCCATCCACGTTTTGGGGGTGGAGGGTGAACACAGGGATTTTGTTCCCCATTAGGAAGGGGGATTGTGTTTATAGAAAAGTAAGAAAGGGAAAGCATGCTGACCAGACAAAATCTATACCTCCCTCAGAGGGCTCGAGTCTTAGTATGAAGACCAGCTGCTCCCTGGTTCTCTGTGCCCTGGAAAGGAGCTCCTCCTGCCTAAGTGACTCTAGCCAGCATCTTCATTTCTTGTTCTTCTGGCTGTCCCCAATCCAGACAGCAGTTCCTGGGCAGCAGCAGAGTGTGGAAGCTCTGGCTCTTTATTTCTAAAAGGAGCATTTTTGACTAACCCAACAGAAAAATGGGCAATGAATACAGACAAACAGTTCCCAGAAAACAAAACACAGATGGCTCTTAGACATATGAGAAGATGCCCAACTTCGCTCTGACTGATGTACCATTTTTCACTTACTGGATCAGTGAAAATTCAGACTTTGGCAAGTTTTAGGAAACTGTGCTTCCCACGCACTACTTGTGGGAGTGTAAATGGTACAACCTCTGGGGGTGGGATTCCAACAATATCCATCAAAATTACAAAGGTTTGAGCCCTTTGACTCTGCAGACTCACTTCTGGGAATTTATTCTACAGATACTCCCACAGAAGCAAATAGCACACACACAAGAATATTTATTGCAGTTTTGTAATAGCAAAAGATTTCAGACAAGTTGAATGTTAATTGACAGGAGACAGGTTAAATACATCATGGTACATCCATGTAACGGAACACTGAGCAGCTGCAGAAGGTGAATGAAGCTTTCTAGGTATTGATATAGAAAGGCACCAAAACAATGTAAGTGTGAAAAGTAAAGTATAAAGTGCAAATGGTATGCATAATATGTTACTTTTTAGGTAAAAATAAAAGGAATAATAATCTATATTTGTATTTGCTTATATATGCATAAAGAAACTCTGAATTTGTAAGAGGCTAAGGACATTGGTTTCCCATTGAATGGAAGGCCAGAAACTGGGTAGATGAGCCCAAGTACAGGGAAAGACTCATCAGTGTAGACTTTTTCTTGTACTTCCTGGATTTTGAACCATGTGAGTTATTACCTACTGAAAAAACAAACAAAAAAATGTAAAAAGGGACGTTTTGGTCCAGAAAGCCATAATTACTTGAATTAGAGATTAGTTGCATATAGGTTGAAGAAGGAAGTGGTTTTGGGGGATGGCATTCCCAGGTTAATCTTAGTAAAAGTGCTTGGATTTAGGAGCAAAAGAGGCTTCTTAATTAGGGCCAGATTTTCCCCAGCATTGCATGTCATTGTGGGAGAGTGAGCAGTTACCCCAGAGCTCGGGCATCTGAGGCATCATTCAATCCAGGTGTGAGCAGTCTAGATGGTCCCACAGTGATGGCCACCCAGCACAGACCCTGAAAGGGCCAGGGCCACGGGTACTGGGTCTCCTAAAATGAAGTGATTCCCTCTGTAGTCCCACTGGTCATTCATGGAGGAAGCAGCATAAAGATCGAACACTGTTGACCTTGGGCTGATGTAGTGTGTCCTGAAATGGGTGGCCTGGAGATGCTGAGGACAGCAAGTTGGGAGGGAAGAGCTGTATGCACTGTGAGTGACTGCTTTTCAGAGGAGGAAACGCGCTCACAGAGACTAAGTCACTGCCCAGAGTCACACAACAAGCTCAGGACAGAGCTAAGAGTGGAAGAACCGGGCGCTTGACTCTCAGGCCATTTGCTCATTATGCCATTTGTCAGGACGAGGTGAAAACACTCAGAATTCACACCCTGCTATCATAGAGCAAGTGGACAGCAAGCAGGATGGCACTGGGGGGCAGAGAGGGAGGGAGAGCTGATGGAGGCCGCATCCTTGGACAGAGGGTGTATGTGGTAGGAAAACCACGTTGAGCAGCTGCCTGAGCCACAGGTCCTCATAGCTCAGAGGATCTAATCTTGGTGTCACCCGACCACATCTAAAATGTGACGTTGAGTTCTGGGGGCTGATTTTTCGGTACGAATTGGGAAACTGGACAGTGCCCAAAACAGGAAGCCTAGAAACTTCCACACATGAGGGAAAAGAGGTAAATGAGGGTGCAGAACAGCTCTGTTAAGAGGGCAGAACCTGCTTTTATTATTCAAGGAGTTAGATTTAGGCTTAACCTGAGAAACTTTCGCAGCAAGAGTTGATGAGAGAAAAGCAGTTGGGTGAGTGAGCGAGTACCCCCACTGACCCCCAGGATGCTCAGATGAACCTTGTTGGAATGCTCTAGAAGGGTTTTGGCATTATGGCAATTAAAGATGATTCAAGCTGATTTGTGGCTTCAGGTTTTATGTTTTTGCAGCTGCATTTTTGTGTTGTCTCCTTATACACATACCTTGCTTTACTTTCTATAACTTCAGTTTTCAGGATGAAATTTTCAAGTAGCTATAAACTAAGGCTTTTTTTTTTTTTTTCCTGGATGCTTGTTGAGGTGCATTTTTAAAGGTGTTTGAAGTCTATCTTTCAATACTTAAAAACTGAGGCGTTAACTTCCTGACTAAAATAGAATGATTGCAGCAGAGTGTTTACAGTGCAGTGGGAAACCGGGGCTGGCTGGCTTCTGAGAATGCAGTAAACTGAAGCAGATAAAAGGCAACTGTTTTGCTCCCAAACCACCAATTAAAGGTGTGGTTTAACCACTGCCTTAAACTGTTTGCTCCTTGTTTTGTTTTGAAGTTGTATCCTTCCTGTTTAACCCAAATAAATACAACCAGCTGTTGGTCTCAAGGGAGCTTTGTTTATTTTTAATTCATTCACATGGTTCAATAAAAAGGTAAAGTGAAAAATCTTCCTCCCACTCACACATTGGCCATGTGCCCATCCCCTACCAGCTTTGAGTATCTTTCCAGAATCGCTTCATACAAAAACAAGCAAATACAAATATATAATCTTATTTTCCCCCTTTATACACAAATGGGTAGCCTACTATATATACTGTTCTATCTCTTGTTTTTTTTCTCCCCACTTACTTTAGTTTGGGTATATTTCTTATATCAATTCATATATTTTTTTTTTTTTTACAGCTGGTTAATATTCCATTGCAAGGATTTACCAAGGTTTAATTAACCAGTCCTCTATTGATGGACATTTGCTATTACAAATACATGGTGATGAGTAACTGAATGTTTGTCATTTTATTTATGTGAAAATATATCTGTAGGATAAATTCCAAATAGTCCTATATGTCTGTGATTTTCAATAAATATTGACAAATTGTCCACCATGGAGGCTGCCCTAATTCATGTTCCTACTGGCAATGTTTGAATCATTAGTTTCCCTACAGCCCTACAAATGTGTTTGGCTTTTTGCCAAGCTGACATGGGAAAATGTTATCTCAGTGGGGGGAGGTCAAGCATCTTTCCTTATGTTTGAGCCATTTGTATTTCCTGTTTTGTGAGCTCTGTTCATATCCTTTACCCATTTTCTGCTAGTTGGTTGATCTCTGACATATTCCTAGGAACCTTTTATATATTGGGGAAACTAGCCCTTTGTCTCTAACAAGAGTTGCAGATATTTTTTCATTTAGTTTTAGCTATCTGATTGCATTATGGTATGTTTTGCCATGCAGAAGTTGCTTTATTTTATACAGTCAGATTTATCTGTCTTTTCTCTTATGGCTTTTGAAGGTTGTCATAATAAGGTCTTTTCTACTTCAAAGTTATAGAGGAATTCTCCCAAGACTTCAATTTTCACATTTAAATCTTGAATCTATTTGCAGTTTATCCTTTATATTTTATGGATGGCTCTCCAGTTATCCCAGTATCATTTACTGACAACAATATCTTTTCCCTCCTGTTTTGAGCTGTCCCCTTTATCACATACTAAATTCAAGGGAGACCTTAAAAGTGTTCCTCCTCTGAGTTTGTCTACTTCTCTGTCCTCTGGTGTTCATCTCCCCCGCATGCCCACCCGAGACTTAAATTTCTTCCTGTATAACATACCCAAAGGCGGCTCCTCTGAACTTCCTCCCTCTGGAATCTCACGCTCATGGGCTGAGCCGACTGCGAGGCGATGCCGCCAGCCTGCTGGAGCAGAGTTCTTTGATCATCTCCTAAGCACCAGGCCTGTTAAGAGAACAGCAGTGAAGGAATTCAAGGAGTGGGCAGGAGGAAGCACCATTGCTTAAATCTGAATCCATTGGCTCATTTGAAATCTTGGCCAGATTTAGGGTCTAATTCTGAGAATAGTAACTGAGAACGTCTTTTCTCCAAGGTTTTTCGAGAGCCAATGATGAGGTGTAGTGTTGGGCCCTTGAGAGGAACCTAAATGTTTATAGCCACCTCTGCTCGAGTCACACCAGTGTCTCAAGGGTCCAGAGAATGACTTTATTCAGTTTCCCTTCTCCAGTTTTGCAAGGCGTTGGGTTTTTCCGTCACAGCCTCCTTCTCAGGAGGATGCCAAAATCCGTGTGGACTCATCAGTGGCTCTCATGCCCTCCACTTCATAGATACTTTAGCTCCAGGAATGCTCGTCTCAGTTTAGGGTGCTGATTGCCCCCCCAGTCTGACTCTGGTTTGGAAACCTGCTTCCCTAAGTTGGCGGGAGCAGGCTTGGAGAGGCTGAGCACCTAGCCAAGGAGTCGCTGGAGGGTGGCTGTGGTCCGCCTCTGCAGCACCCTTCGTGGGGCCAGCGAGCATTTAGCTGAAGGCTGTGCTGACCCCTGAGGAGGCATCCTGCCCACCTGGGCCTTAGTGGAGATCCAGATCATAGGCTAAGGCCCACGGCCTGGCTCCCTTTCTTACTTGCTGTGTGGCTTCAGGCAAGATCTGTGTACTCTCTACACTTTAGTTCCTCCAAAAGTTATGTAGGTATTCAGAGCATCCCTATCAATTAAATAGATAATGCACACATACCCAGGCGATAAGTGTGAGCCCCGAGCCTGCTTTCCAGGGGCTCACAGCCCAGACGAGGCAGCTGCCAGAATGCTTAGCTGCCTCTGGGGCGATGTGGGTCGAAAAGATTGAATTGGGGGTTGTCTGTGCAGAACACAGGCAGGTTCAACTGTTTCCTTCCAGATTCTCCTCTTGGTCTTTGGAACCTTCTTTGAGGGAGATTGGAGAAGGCTCTGGCACTGGTGTTTGTTGAGTAGGCAGGAGGCAGG
>JAQZBX010061978.1:0-17000 GCA_029593785.1 Cabassous unicinctus
TTCAACCATCTGAGCCACATCAGATCTCCACTGGCTGTGGCAGTCTGCTGGTTGTGGCATCTGTTAGTTGCAGCATCTACTGGTTGTGGTGTCTGCAAGTTACAGCAGTTGTGGCATCTGCAGTGGTTGTGGCATCTGCTCATCTTCTTTAGGAGGCACTGGAACCAAACCCTGGACCTCCCATATGGAAGGCAGGTGTCCAAATGCCTGGCCACATCCACTCCCTAGGGTAAGCTTTTATTTCTCATTTGGTTGGAAAAATGAATCACATAGAATAAGCAATATCCTGTTCCTGTGGGAAAATTTCATTTCCATTCATTGTTATGTCTCTCTTCACTCAGCAATTCCTTTTTCTTCATGTTTCAGAAAGCTTGAATAAATTGAGCACTGCATACATTTTTTATCCCTAGCTCATGAAGGCATGAAAAGCTTCCAAACCATATCCCTGCTGAAGGCCAGTGTTTTAATAGCTCACATTTTCAATAAAATAAGCACTTCCAAGATTTCCAACATTAACAAGAGTTTCAGTTCTTAATCCTTATCATGGTCTTAATTCCTGACGTGGTTCTATTTCTAATAACTTTATTTATAAGCCCAGACACAGTATAAGAGTGAGTGGTATGAGAGCATTTTAAACAGGAGGCTTCTGTAAATCCATCTCTCAATATCTTCTTCCTTATTGTCTGTGACTGTACCCTGAAGCTCTTCCAATTTTAGAGACATCAGTTGAAGTACTTGGTGAATAAGGTATGGTCTTATCCATATGATGTTCTTTGGTTTTTATTCAAAATCATTCCAATCTTTTTCACAATATTTTGGAAAATCTTTTCAAGAATAATGCAAAAATTACACAAGTATAGTATTGAATATGATAAACTAGGACACAGATATGTATACTTCACATCATTGTGTAAACAACAAAAATGTACAGATAGTAAAACTCTTGATATTTTGCAGAGAGAGATGCAAATTTAAGTACATGTCTCAAATATAGTTAAACTTCTTTCAAATTTTGTGTCAGCATAGAGGAAATGTGAAAAAGACATTATGTAGAAATCAGAGAATGCATATATTTCTTCTATTAATTTCCTTACTCTAGTAATATATGCTAATTTTAATATTCATAGCATAAGAGAATCATAAAGTAATTTAAAATAAGAGTAATCTCATAAACCTTTTGGTTATTTTCACATGCACACTATTTCTGTTAATATGTTTTCAAACTCTTTTTAGAAATGCTCAATCATTGTCATGTTCTTTGATTCAGCATCGAAAATTTTTCTAGACATAATCAATAAGAGAGTCTGTACCAGTCAATTTTTATGAACTTTATACATTTACTACCAATTTTCTACACTTACCATGACTAGGATGAGTGAGTTCTGATGTACCTTGTTCTGTCGCCAGCTGGCTTAGAAACAGTTTAAGTAGCAAAGCTAGTCAAGTTTCTGAGGTCTTCTGAAAATATTAATTCCAATGAGACCAGATAAATTATGCCTATTACTCTTTCTTGGCAGTGTTCCATAAGACAAGAAAGTGTCCTTTCTTTCTTCCTTTGCAGCATCATCCATGATTATTTGATACAAAATCTAATTGATTCCATTTTCCTTTTTTCAATTCATAGACAGATTTCTCTTGCTGTTACTCTACTTCACATTCTTACCAGTTACCAGTTTCTAAGAAAATATCCCACCTAAATTTTGCCTGCCATAAAGCATCTTCTCTTACAACAGAACTGATTCTCAATATTCATGAACGGCTAACATTCTATCCAAATATCCACCCTGCATGCTCTTCTCTATTTTTTGGAAATCTCTTCATTTAAAGTAACTATTCTACCTACAATTACTCTATTTGTGACTGTCTTGAAGCATTTACAATCATAAACCAATCTTGTTTCAACCATAACTATTTTTCAATGATAAAATAATTAGTAGATATCTAATTTCCATACTTACAATTTTCATATATGAAAAACTGAGAATTAAAGATTTTATAACCATAAATATGTTAGATTTCATACAATGATTATTTTACTTATTTACTTCACTGTCATTGCAACATCACAATTATTTTTGTTACCATTTATGTGAATATTAAAAATAATGTTGATTTTCCTACATTGGTTATATTCATATGCATTTTGCACAGTTTTGCCAAATATTTAATGCAAATTGTTTTTATACAGTAATCATTGCAATTACATTTGACTTATTTTATTATCCTCACTTTTTATAAAGAAAAGAAATTCCTTCAAGAAGATAATTTATTAAACAGTGAAAGTAATACTCAGGGTGTTAGGTCCCAGTTCAATGAGGCTCAGAGACAGACCAAGGTTCAGGTAGAGAAGTTTAGATTGCTGGCATGGCAGTGGTCTAAAGTAAGACTTCAGACGGCCCCCCTAGATTGGGAGTGTTGCTTTTTAGCTGGGAGAACTGAGTGGGTTTTCAGAAGGGGCATGTATATATTGCAGGAAGGTATATGGTGGGAAAGTACCAAGTTAGCTTTCCGGGGGTGTGGGAGTGCTCCTTTGGGAGCTGCCTGACTGCTTGGGGAGGAATGTTGAGTGGCCTTATGGGGATCATGATAAGCAAGGGCTGGAATGGGAACTCTGGTGTCTGAGCACATATGAACTCAGTGGGAAAGAGGTTACATTCTAACACAGGGACTAAGTTCATATTATTGAACTAAACGGTAGGTGACTGGCCCAAAGAAAACTCTCAGCTATTTTTATTTTATTTATCAAAACTATGCTTTGCTATTAATCCTTAGAATTTTCCTAACAATTCTTCATCTTTTAAGATTGCATCTTTCTCCTCAGTCTCTGAAATTTGCCAAGTTTCCCTCTGGTAAATTTACCTTATGACTACTCCTCTATAGTGTATCATGATGGTTGTATAAATAGCCTTGAATATATGAGACAGTTCAGGGATTTTTCTAAATTCATTATTACCTAAGGGGTATTTAGAAATTACATATTTCACAATTTTATATGTGTAAAACAACATAATGAGTGGGATTTCTATTCCTCATCAACTGTTAAACAGTTTAAATACAACGATGTTTTAAAGAATCTAGAGAGAACATAGGTGGTTCCTTATATCCAACAACAACCAAAAAAAATGTCAGTTTTTACATAGTAAAATCTACACTGGATATCTTGACCTTTCCTTTGAAATTTTAAGGACTATTTTTTTTTAATGGAATAGTTTCAAAGAAATGTCAAACAAAATACTATTGCATATAAATTTCTTAGTTATCCTCTAGAATGTACTTTAAGATGTATTTCCTTATAGAGTTTTCACTAGTACCCTTTCTACATAAATTTTGCATCATTATATTTTCAATCTTTTGAGTTTGGACTACCTATCAAACTCAGAGATCTTCATTTTGCATTTCAGCAAACCAGCAAACTAAAACAAGCATATTCTTCAGCATATATCATACTATAAAATGGATATATTTATGTATGTTAATATTCTTGACACATATCATGCTCTTTCAGTGAATTCAGCATTGCTCATTTTAAAGAAACACAAGCGTTTACACATATACCTGAGAAATGAGATGACAAGTATATCCCCCTTGACATGAATATTTCTTTTACATTAGTTAAAGAGACTTTACAAAATCCATGCTCCAAATTCTTACTTCACTAGTGAAATTCAAGGAGCTACTTCTCAGAGAGATTCGTGTATACCTTAAATCTTATGAATCAGTCTACCTCTGTATTACATAAATACTGTTGGTCTTCAGTAAGTACCTGTATGGATCATTTCTCTGACACATCTTGGGGAATTAGCAATTACACCCTCCAGAAGCCAGTTTTATTTCAACTCCTGATTGGTCAGGATTCTTTGGCTATGCACTTGAGATTATTTAAATTTGAAATAGTGTTTATTAGCAATAAACTTAATAAAGAATTGTTTAATATAAGGAAAAAGAAATATTGGCGAATGGTTTCTACTTCATTGTAGAATCAATGTATTTTCAATTTTATGTCTGATTATAACTATGATCTTTCCCATTATAATATATTCAAGACATCATGCAACCCCTTGATAAAATTATTTTTTTAATAATTTATACTAATATTGTGGCATGAGAAAATTCATATAATATTGAAAAGCAATAATTACAAGAAAAGGAAATACTATAATAATCAGTCAGTAACTACTAAATCAAAGAAAAATAAATTTTAGAAGGAATTTTACAAGGAAATCAAGTAAAAGAAAAAGATGTTTGGCACAGAGTGTCCTCTTTACTAAGCAAAAGATATTGAATGTAATCATTGCATAAGCAACTTATCCCTATATTAGGTGACCATCAAAATGTCAGAAACTACAACTCAGAAATTTTAGAAAATTTGCCAATTTGTCTTTATTCTGAAAATTCTTGTTAATAGCTGTCAATTTGAAAGGAATCATTATATTGGGAAAGCTAAAAAATCTGTGGATAGTCTAAGAAATGAGTTCAAAATAGAAGTGTTTTGTAACCCTGCAGGGTATCAACATAATCAGTGAAATTCAGCATGGAAAGATTACTAGAAAAGAGGCAATTCTATAAAAGCAGAAATCACTCAACTCAGTAAAGGCTATTTTGCTTTTAACAGATATAGTAACCCACAAAAATTTTTTCACCGAGGCCCAGCAGATCTTTATTTGGATTAGTTTACCTATTTTAGCCAATTTATCATTATTCTAAAAATTCATATTAACAACTGTCAATCTGGAGAAAATCATACAGAACCTTGCATATGTTAAGAAGCTCAGAGACATATAGGAAATTAGTGGCTCAAAAAATAAGTCTAGACAGGCGATGGCTGGGGCGGTCGACGGCGCGGCCGACGGCGCGGCCAACAGGGCTCTTGAGCAGCAGGGACTCCGGGGGCTGGGACCAGGGCTTTCCCGGCTTCGGTGAAGCCGCGGCGGGCCCCATCTTCCAGTGGCCGCCGAATTTTGTGGGGATTGTTGCTACAGTCGCCCCAGCTGCCATCTTCTCTTCCTCCTGGGCCGCTGTCTCCTCTTCCTCCTCCTGCTGAGTGCGGCTGATTCCCTCCCCGCTGCCCCCTCCTCCTGGGCTGGGCCCGCGGTGCCTCATTCCCTAGCAGAGCCTCTCTTGCAGCTGCCGCTGCCTGCTTATTCATCCTCCTGCACAATAGGCGGCGCAGGCTCCAAGATGCCCAACTGAGTGGGTCTGCCTGGAAGCCTATCACGCCGGGAGCTGGTACACATCCTCAGGACCTCAGCTGAATGCACAGCTGGAAGATTGGCTTTCACAGGTAGAGTCTACAAAAAGACCTGCTAGAGCCATTATTGCACCCCATACAGGATATATCTACTGTGGATCTTGTACTGCTCATGCTTATAAATAAGTGGATTCATCTATTACCCAGAGAATTTTCACCCTTGGGCCTTTCCTTCATGTGCCCCTCTCTTGATGTGCACATTCGAGTGTGGATATACATAGGACACCTTTGTGTGGCCTTCGTATTGACCAAAAGATTTACAGAGAACTATATAAGAGAGGAAATGTGTGAATGCATATCTCTGTAGACAAATGAAGATGAAGACAGTATTGAAAGGCATTTATCTTACACAGCTAAAGCCATGGGAAGGTCAAAGTTTCAGTTACAGTTAATATGATGAATCCCAGGATGGGTATGAGTATTTTAGAACAACTAGACCCCGGATCTTTTACCAATTATTTGAAGAAATACCATAATGCAATATGTGGAAGATACCCCATTGAGGTATTATTAAATGCTATCACAGAGCTCCAGAAGAATGGAATGAATACGAGCTTTTCCTTTCAGAATTATGCCCAGTCAAGCCAGTGTAGAAACAGGCAAGACAGTTCAGGGAGTTATGCAGCTGGAGCGCTCACGATCCACTGAAGTTCTGAATTCTCAGAGATGCCACCTGCACATACTCAGACTCTGTCTGGGTCCCAGCCTACCCCTTACAAAGATACTGTTCCTGGTTTGGGGGAATTCTGAAACCTCAAACTAACAGAACTTTCTTCTCTTCTTTTCTAGTAGGTGTTTAGGGTGGTGGAAGGAAGGCTAGCATCAAAATATTTTGATCAAAAAAGATGATAATGTGAAGGCCTAGTGGTGGCAGAAAGATTTTTGAAAGTAATTGTAAAGCATTTACCATATCCTAATTTTCACTCTTTGCAGGCTTGTGCACATATATTCTGCTTTCAGAATAGTTTTGCAAATGGAAACAAAGAAGGGTGGAAACTTTTTAATAAAGAAATTGCATTTATAAATTATCTGTATTAGATTCCAATAAATCTCCAGTTATGGACAATTACTACCCATGTTGTTCAACAGATACATTCTATTTTAGTTGCTAATAAAGGGCTACACAACTCAAAAAGAAAAAAAAAAGCCTCTACTCACCCCTCCAGTATGTCAATACAGTTAACAAAAGTTAACAGGCAAATTTTGTTGAGTGTAGATAAGAATTCATATCTATGGAAGGATAAACCCCCTGTAACTCACTAAAGGAAAATTGTGGCTGCATAGAAACAGGTAATCTTAGCAGTGGTTTCACAGAGGCCAAGCAGATCTTCACTTATTTTCATTACTCCAAATTCTCAGTGTCTGTATTTTGTTATTTTAGGCAAAAATAAGAACTCTAAATTATTGATCATCTTGATGGGGGCAGAAGTCTGTCCCTGAATGTTTTAGCTTGCCAGAAGCTGTTGAAAGCAATATAACAGAAAAGGGTTGGCTTTTATAATAGGGTTTATTGGCTTTCAAGGTTATATTTCTGAAGCTAAGAAAAGTGTCCAAATCAAGGCCTCATCAAAGTGCTCTCTCCTTGAAGACTGGCTGCAGGCAATCCTGGACTCCTCTGTCATGTGGGGAGGCACATGGGAGTATCTGCTTGTCTCTGCCTTCTTCTTCAGGTGCCACTACTTTTAGCTTATGGCTGATCCATCTGTGGCTTTCTGTTTCAGTTTCTTTGTGTTCCCCTCTGGGCTCCTGTGTCTTCTCTCTCAGCTTCCATGTCATTTCTCTGTCTCTCTGTACCCATCCCACTTATAAATTTCTGCAGTAAGAAGATGAAGACCCACCCTGGTTCATGCCTTACTAAAGTAATCTAACCAAAGGATCTTAACTTAAATGATCTAATCAAAAGCTTCCACCTGCAATAACTTCACACCCACAGGAATGGATGATGTATAAGTACATATTCTATTTTGGGGTCCACAAAAGCCTAAAACTACCACACTGACAAAGGAAAGATAATGTGGAGTATGTTAAAATACATAGGAAGACCTGGGCAGATTTATCATCTTGGGATGAAGGGAAAATCATCCAGTAATGATCCAAAATGGCCAATAATCCAATAAATCAATAATATTTTTATTTCATCGAAATATAGAACTTAAAGAAGATAATGGCAGGCAAAACACATTCAAAACATAATACCTCAGTTTCATTCCAATTTTGCAAATACAATTAAATCAAATTTACATATATCATCAGTTTTCAATATTTTTCTTACTTTCTGGGATCACTTATGCTCTAAAAATTTTAATTTTACAATTTAAGTAGATAATTCTAAGGGACCTATATTAATGTGGTTTATTTATATTAGAAATTACCATATTAGAAATTATAACTGATGGACATATATACTTATTAAAATTATTAAAACTAATAAATACTTTATATAATAATTTTAAAAACTCTTCTTTATGAACAAGTACATTATTTTCCAAATCCAAAATTAAATCAGTGAGAAGAAAGACATAATTTTATACTTGTGATTACTTCTTAAATTCAGGCTTAGTTGGAGACAACTGAAAGCTCATATATATTGCTTCATTCATTCTGTTGAAAGATGTTTTGGTTAAATTATATGAGAAAGTGTGGCCTCAGAAAGATATATTTTTAGAAAACAAAAGGAATGATTTATAAATACTTTCAGAACATCATTAATAATGTTTTTATACTCTATTTTACACTAAAATGAAACAATTGATGATCTTCTGAAAATAGTGGGGATTTTAATTCTGAAACCATATTAATACACTTTTCATATTCAGTTACATTTAAATTCATTGATCTATTGAACATTTTGTTTTTTTTTTCCCATGAGTAATTTTGTAACTTCATGTATTAGTCATCTGGAAAATATTATTTCATTGAGTGTTGTTGATATGCCAAATATCACATATTTCATTAAATAATATAAAAATAAATCACATTTATTAATATCACTAAAAAATCTATTAAATAGCTATTTAAATACTGTGACGCTGTCCAGTTTTGGTGGAAGACACAAATTTTTAAAAATTCTAATTTTCATTTGAAACTCAATTTTTATCATTAGTAATGAAAAATTTTGTGAATTGTTTTATTTTCATTCATTTTCCCTATGTGTAGTATATTTGTCCATCTGTCCCTATAACCCTACTTCATTCCTGATGTCACTATTTGTATTCATTGTCTTTTATTCTTTATAAACTAGGTAAGAAGAAATCAAGTTGGTTGACCATTTCCTAGAAACCATTTGACTTTAATCATTTTTGTTTTATTACTCTTAAAAATAGATTAATTTTTATTTTTATTTTTTAGTAATAATAAACTTTATTTTAGAAAATTTTTAGATTTACATAAAAATTACACTGAAAGTATAGGGAATTCCCATAAAACCCCACAGACATTCTCACATAGTCTCCCCTACCATTATCATCATATATTAGTGTGGTACATTTGTTACAATTGACAAACCAATATTGAAGCATTGCTACTAACCCAAGTCTATAGTTTACAATATGGTGTAGACTTTGTGCTGTACAGTTATTTCTCATATATCATTGATTTCTAATCTTTTCTTCATTATTTTTGCCTTTCTAATTACTGGAAGGTCATTTTGCACTTTGTTTTCCAGTTTTCTGGAGTAGGAAATGTAAGTCATTTGTCTTGAGACCCTTTTCTTTTTCTAGGATAAGCACTTACAATTTTAAACTCCTATGGCTTGTTTTTATATACCAATATCTCCATATGTTGTATTTTCACTATCGTTCAAATTCAAAATATTTTGAAATTTTACTTGTTATTTATTTTGCATCACAGATTGTTTAAATGCTTGAAGTAAAATTTCCAAAAAGTTTTTTTTTGTGTGTGTAATCTAATTAATTCTTTGTGGCCAGAGAATAGACTATATAATTAATGCCTGTATAATCATTTGGAATTGTTTAATGGCTCAGTATGTCATCCATATATTTTCAAAGGAAATGCTAAATGAACCCATAATTATATGCTACTACACACCACAGGAATTTTTTTAAATTAGCATGCTAGGCAACACCAAATGATTTTGCGGATTTTGTTCAACCTAATCTCTCATCCATTTCAGTTGCAATATTTGGTGACAGATGTTACAACATTCTAGAAAACAGTTCAGGAGTTTCTTACTAAATTAAAGTTTTCTTATCCTATGAACCATTGCATCTAGTCACAATGATATACCCATGAGAACAGAATGCATGTAACAATAGAAAATTGGTACAAGTTGTAAACCCACAAATTCTCTAATAAAGAAAAAAATATGTAAAAGAATATTCATAGCAGATCTATTTAATATAACTAAAAATGGAATTCGTGATGAGAAATAAAGGAAATGAGTAAATAATTATGAAATATTTATAAAATATATTACTTAAATAAAACAGAAAACATATTGATATACCAATTAATATGAATGAATCCCTAAAACCTTACTTTGAGATTAAAAAGGGTCTTAAACAGGAAGTTGAATAAAGTCTTGCCATGTGAATCAGAAATAACATACTGGGTTCATACCCAGAAGAACTGAGAGCAGTGACACTAATAGACATATGCACACTGAAGTTCATAGCAGCATTATTCACAATAGACAAAAGTTGTAAACAACCTAGGTGCCCATCAACTGATGAATAGATAAAAAAATTGTGGGACATATACATGATGGAATATTAGGCAGAAGTAATAACAAATGAAGTCATGAAGCATATGACAACATGGATGAACCTGGAGGACAATATGTTGAGTGAAGAAAGCAATATAGAAAAGGACAAATAATGTATGATTGTACTATTATGAACTAAATATATATGTAAACTCATAGAATTAATAATTAGAATACAGTTCACCAGAAAAGAGAATGAAAGTAGAGAATGGAAATTTGATGGGTAAACTGTGCAGAACTGGTAAAAATACTATTTGTAAATCTTTGGAAATGAAATAAAATGTTGAAAGCAGATCGCGTTGTTTGTGACTAGCAGAGTTATTAAATAGGTATGAGAGTGGTTGAAATGGAAAGCTTAAGAACATTTAAATTACTAGAAAGAAAGCTAAAAAAATGTAACTTGGGACTGTATAACATAGTGAAACCACATGTAAAATATGAATATGGGTGATATTTCATATATAAGACTGTTTTCTACAAAATATAAATACAAACATACTAGAGAGATGGAAACAGAATAGCAACTATGTATGGCAGGGGAAGCATAGAGAGATTGAGAGATGATGAGTTTTGTTTGGTTGGCTGGTTTTTGTTTTTTAGTATTGTTATTGTTGCTGGACTAATGAGCATGCTCTAAGAATGACTGAAGTGATGAATGCACAACTATGTGATTTTACTAAATACCTTTGATTGTACACTTTGGATGGATTTATGATTTATCAGTATGTATCAATAAAATTGTTTTGTTAAAAAAAGAGCCTTAAATAAGTGTCCACTGTCATCAGTTTTATTCAATATTGTGCTAAAAGTTCTAGCTAGAAAAATTAGACAAGAAAGAGAAATAAAAGGCACTCAGATAGGAAATAAATAAACAAAACTTTTGCTATTCACTGATGATATGGTCCTATAACTTGAAAATTCCAAAAAATCCCAAACAGAGCTGCTAGAACTAATAGACATGTTCAGAAATGTGACAGGATACACGATTAATATGGAAAAATCAGTAACATTTTTATAAACTACTGATGAGCAATCAGAGGAGGAAATTCCTTTTATAATACTGACTAAAATAATCAAATATTTAAGAATAAACTTAACTGAGGACATAAAGCATCTGTATTCAGAAAACTAAAAAAAATATTGCTAAAAGAAACCAAAGAAGACCTAAATATATGGAAGGATATTCTATGTTCATGTACTGGAAGACTAAATATTGTTAAGAAAGCAATTCGACCCAAACTGATTCAAAGATTCAAGGAATTCCAATCAAAATCTTAACCTTTTTTGCAAAAATAGAAACATGGGTTACCAAATTTATTTGAAAGGGAAATGACCTACAAAATTCAAAAATGTATTTAAAAAAATGAAGTTAGATGACTTTCACTTTGAGACATTAAAAAATATTAATTAGCTACAATAGTAAAAATAGTATGTTACTGGCATAAAGATAGACATGTTGACAAATGGAATCAAATTGTGATCTCAGAAATAGACTCTCACATCTATGGTCAAGGGATTTTTGACAAGGCTTTCAAGCCCACCCAGCTCGGTCAGAATGTTCTATGCAGTAAATGGTCCTGGGAGAAATGCATATTCATATCCAGAAAGAAAAAATGAGGATCCGTATCTCATATCGTATACAAAAATTAACTCAAAATGGATCAAGGACCTAAATATGAAAGTGAAAACCATAAAACTCCTAGAAGAAAATGTAGGAAAACATCTTCAAGACCTTGTGGTACACAGTAGTTTCTTAAACCTTGCACCCAAAACATGAGCAACAAAAGGAAAAATAGATAAATGGGACCTCCTTATAATTAAACAATTTAGTACTTCAAAAGACTTTGTAAAGAAAATACAAAGACAGCTTACTCAATAGGAGAAAATATTTGTGAACCACATACCACACAAGATATATAAAGATATCATACAAACCAATAATAAAAGGACCAGAAAAACAATTTTTTAAATGAGCAAATGACCTGAGTAGACATTTTTTTTCCAAAAAAGAAATAAGAATAACCAAACATCACATTCAAAAAATGTTCACCATCACTAGCTATTAAGGAAGTATAAATCAAAACTACACTGAGATACCATTTCACAACTCATAGAATGACCATTATTTTAAAAAAGAAGAAACCTACAAGTGCTAGAGAGGATATTGAGAAATAGGAACACTGCTTCATTGTTGGTGGGAATGTAGAATTGTGCAACCTCTGTGAAAGATGGTTTGGCAGTACCTCAAGAAGCTGAACATAGAATTGCCGTATGGTCCAGCAGTCCCATTACCAGGAATATATTCAGAAGAACTGAAAGCAAGGTGGTAAACTGACTTTTGTACACTGGTGTTCACAGCAACATTATTCACATTTGCTAAAATATAGAAACAGCCCAGGTGCCTATCAACCCATGAATGGATATGAATGAATGAATGTGGTAAATACATCAATGGGATACTTTTTAGCTGTAAGAAAAATGAAATCGGGATGCATATGTCAATATGGATGGAACTTGAGGACATTATATTGAGTAAAAGAAGCCAGACACAAAAGGACAAATATTGCATGGTCTCTCTAATATGAATTAAACATGATGAGTAAACTCATGGAGGTAAACTCTAGATTATAAGTTACTAGGAGGCAGAATGTGGGTTGAGAATGGGAGCTGATGCTTAATGTATGTAGAATTTTTAATAAGGTTTATCATGTAAATGCAAATGAATAGAGTTGATAGTAACACATTATAGTAACTATAAATAATGCTACTGATTTAGTCTTTTAAAAGAATTCACCATATTATTATTTTAATGGTAAAATAATTATGAATAAAAATTTTTAAATAAAAATATTTTAAAAGAGTAAAACATATTAAGCAGAAAAGCTATGCAGTGTTTATAATTCCACAAGTAATACAAAAATCTAAAGTATATTTCTTTGAAAAGGCCATAAACATCTGCCAAATTTGTCATTTGTCATTTGAGTGTTTGGTGTTAATGCACAATGCCATTAGATAATAAGTATGAGATAGTTATATTAGAAAATTCAGAAAATCTTGGTATTTTCTTCAAGTCTAATATGATTAAAAATATTGTTCACCTCTAGATTAAAGAACAGAGATGCTTATTCTTTCATAATAGCACATTTATCCAAATTTATATAGTTATTGTTTAGTAAATTATATGACATTGTATTAAATATTGAGAAAACATGCAAAGAGCAGAGAAATACAATAATCAGATATAATAAGGAATATTTTTGAAACACAGTTATGATTAATACATATATTAATTTTGATAATCTTATGTATTTGTATATTGTTAACTGTCTATAGACAGGAATAATGATCTTTAATAATTATTTATGGGTTTCAAATATCTACTTTTTTACTCCTCCATTGTTTTCTGCATTAATAATTTAAAATGATGACATATATTTAGAATAATAAAATTTAATCTTACGCTAATGTGAGGATCCAACTATTATAAAAACATAAAGACAAGTCCCAACACTATATTCTCAAGATATGTGTTTGTTGCCTCTATCAATCCATCCATCCATCAATCAGCTTTATCTACCTCTTTTAAGAATGAGTGGGTGTGTATGTGTGGTAATGGGGTTTTAGAAATGGATCAATTTTAATTTTTTTCTGACTAATGTGAAATAATTTTCTAATGAATAAGAAAAGTGTAATGGATATAATTAGTGACAAATGCTTAAAATGAGGAACTCAAAAGAATATGAGTGAGACAAAATGATTGGAAGAAGTGTATTTGAAATGACTACATCTCATCCTTCCAAGAAAACATGTGACGGATATTCTAAATCCAAATAGCATCAGATATTGCCCTAAGGGGAAAAAAAAAAAAGGAGGAAATACTAATTGTTTATTCAATTATTTTTCCTTTTTGAATGAGTATGAGCATTTCTCTGTTGATATTTTTAGGAAATTCAGGTGATTTCTATCCCCTTAAACTCAAATCAATTTTCTCAGTTTATTGGTTCATTGAAAACATTTCAACAGACATAAATTCCTTCATTATACCACAAATCACAGGAAAACCATAATCACAGCACAGTCCTTTTACAAAAGAAAAGAATGCTTAGGCCCTTAGGTTTATGAATATACAAATAGAACACATCTACACATTTCATATAACAGTGAAAATTGATTTTACATTTAAATGAATTCAATTAAAAAGTGGAGCAATTCAAAAAATCAGAAGGATGTGTGAAAATGATATATATGTATATATGTATAAATTCATATATATGAAGAAAAGAATCCAATTAAAAAGGAATATAATAGGAAAACAATAAATCTTTCAGACTTTTCATATATAACGGTTGGAATAATTCAAATGCAGTAAAGCAAATGACAAGTAAATAAATGTAATATGTAAGGTCAGAAAGGGATTTAAAAGAAGCACAAATATTTTATGAATAACAGTAAGTTCTGTACCATTCGCTGTGAAGGAATTTTTTTAAAATTATAACTATATAAATAAATATGGATGCACCAATTGTCTGAGAGGATGTGGAATATTGAAATAGTGATACATTGCTGGAGTGTGTGTATAAGTTGACACCACTTCTTTGGAAAATCATTTGACACTGTGTCAGTCACCTAAAACCAGATTAAGTTTCACTAAAAAAAATTTTTAAGTATTGTGGATGAGAGTAAAGATTATTTTCCAGTAATGATACGTGCCCCTTGTGTTTAGGCTATGGCTTTGACGCTCACAATCCTTATTCTATGCCTAGGCTATTGGAGAGACTCTATATGGAATGTTGCAGTTTTTGTGGCAGAATAAATCATATTTTTTAAAGGTGTACAGGTATGTTAGCTTTCAAATCCATATCCTTTAGTTCTGCTTTCATTACCTTGGTCAAAGAACTTCAAGAGGTCAAGCCTGGACTTAATAATTTGGAACATTATAATCTTCTCCTAAAAGAGATATTGCAGAGAAAGCCATCTCACTACTTAGAAAGCAATCAGATCATTTTTGAATCATAGTGAAAACAAGGAATTATTAGATTTCAGGACAGTGATTTTCACTTATAAGCCAGAATGAAAGATTTATGGAAGAAAAAGGAACATTATAAATCTTTAGGATTTTGTTTATGTTTGTTTTGCATTAGGACTATTTTTATAATTAGAGCTTAGATTCTATATTTGTTTTGGAAAATATTCTTTATTTCTGATTAACAATATATTAACTAGTACACTCTGCTGAATAGAGTTTAAATTTGAAAATTTAAACTAGGTTCAACAAAGGGATTAAATACCATTGTTTTATTCATTTCCTCAGGTTATTGTAAAAAAAAAAAACTTGAAATATATTTGCACTTTTTTCTTAAATATATTTATTTAATTTCACCAATATTGGTTCAACAGAAAGTGCAAATTTCCCTCAATCAAATAATAATTTAGAACTCTATAACTTAAATTCTCCTCTTAAATGGGTACCCAAGTACAATGCATATATATCATTGAGTATTTAGTCCTCTAAATCATTCTATCCAATGATGTAATAATATTCAATATTTAATGAGCAAAACACATGCAGCCAAGTCTTATTCCATGTAGCATTAACTTTGCTTTCAAAGGAAAACAACCCAGTTTTAAAAGTCCACATACTAAGATCAATCATTTCCATGCGTTTACCTTGAATAATTTCACATCATAAAGAAAAAATATATATATATTTAATTTAGGCAAAAAATGGTAGATTAAATTACATATCAGGAAGAAAAACTTGCTCTTAATGTTAATTTATTCTGTGGTTGTGTATCCATTGTTAAAAGGACTTATCAAAGATGTTATTTTTAGTTAAGATGTGTCAACTGAATCAGGATGGAGCTTACCCTGTTACTGGAGACCTTAAAAGAGAGAAAGTCACAGGAATGACCCATAAGCAGGAAGTCAACTGGAACAGGGGAGAGAAAGGGGAGGACATTGATAGGAGACCAGAAAGCCAGGGATCCACAAGGATTGCCAACCCATCAGCATACTACAGACACCTGGAAGCAGCAACCTCCAAACTCTGAAAGCATTAGTCAGTAAATTCCCATTGTTAAGACAACTCACTGTGTGGTATTTGTCATGGCAGCTGGTAACTTAAGACACCACCATTTTCCCTAATAAAATTGTGTTTAATTCATATAAATATGTCTGTTGTCAGTGCAGTAAAAATCAGAGTTCCATGCAAAAGAATAAAAGGTTACAGAGCTGCTCTTATAGGAACACTTAATATATGGCAGAGGACACGTGTGGTAGCTCAATGACAATAATATGTATTTTTGAGTAAATTTTGCTTGGATAGTTGGACAATCATATTGGATAACGTGAAATTTTACACCTACTTCTCACCCTACATACTCAACATCATATAGATAAAGACAAACATATGAAAGTGAAAACTATAATTAATTTAGAGACTAACAAAATAATACTTCTTGAAGTTATCATGGTAAATAAAGATTTCTTAGACAAGAAATAAATTTAAAAATCCCATTGTTCCCAATCTGTTAATTCACAAGGGGATTTTATGTTTCTTGCACTGAAAAATATGAACTCTAAATTTCCTAGTATCTATGGATGAGTGGGTTAATGTTTATATTCTGGGACACAAAGATCAACTAAACCAGAGGCCATGGCTATAACATGTTAATGTAGGGAAAACATGGAAAATAAGGATTTAAGGAGAAGTTTAAATGCTCTGGAGATCTCAGCAGTGTATCTTCCATCCTTTGTTAGAAGGGTACTTGATTATAAAAGTGGGCAATGACTTCTTTTCCCAAGGAATAGCAATGCTGATGACCAGGTTGGAAGAAATTATTTTCAAAAGAAATATGAATTGGTCTTCAATTTTTGAAATATTAAAATATCTGGATATATTTCAGTTATTGGAGGAATATGAACACATTTTAGATTGTTCTAGGAATATTAGTTTGGGTGGCATGAGGCTCCTGATATTCATGCTTTAAATATTTCTCTATTGAACAATGATACTGAGCCATAATGAAC
>JAQZBX010061980.1:0-16973 GCA_029593785.1 Cabassous unicinctus
TCACATAGGAATTGCAGTTCCAAAAACTTAATGAAATTGTTATATAGGCATAGTTTGTGAAAAGACCAAATACAATCAGCTAAAGAGAGGATAGTTTTATGCTTGTGTATGCTTGCCTGAGAAAATAGAAACATTTGGGGCTTAAAAAAGTTAAGTAAACTTAAGACATGTCAAATCATTTTATGATCATGAAGCAGGATAGTATTTTTTGAAATATTCCCCTATATTTGCCCCCTTATTTTCTGTTGCCCATTACTCCTTCTTTCATTCATTAAGAATCTTTTTGTGATCCTACCTCTGGGGAGGAATGTAATGAGCTGAAAATAGAAAAAAACAGCCAAATAATTTTATTCCAAGCTTTGCAACATAAAAATATAAACCTACCAGAGGACAGTGGGGAGTCTTGAAGTACACAAAACGTTTGAGAGAAAGGAATTTGATGATGCTGGGTTTTTCAGCCTCCACCATGCCACCACCTCCCATCTTCTCCTTCCCTCAACAGACCAGAAGAAAAATTTTCTCAGGCTGGAAGAAGTGAAAACAGAGTAGGAAGATGAAGCAATGCTTTCCACCATTACACTATCACTCTTTACCCTAATTCATTATATGAATAAAATAAAAGAATGAATCATCTGAGCTGACAATTATGCAGAAAACCATTTCATAACATTTAATGAAATGGAGAGAAATGAAAATGTGGGACCTTTTGTTTAAAAAGCACAAAAAGTGTGATTAAAATACTAAACTGTGAAGCTTTCACTATAAAGCTTTTCCCTTTCTTCTCCAATCTTTTCCCTATTTGTCATGGTGTTTTTTATTTGCTATTTAATGTTTTAAATGAGAAAAAATTTAAATTTAAAATTATTAGCAAGTTGACTTTATATTATGCATTGCCAGTTTTAAATACAAATATGAGAACGTTTAACTCGTGTGGAATCACTGAAATTGCACAATTTGTATTTCTCAGCTCATAAATGCATATGCAGTTTATTCTTACCAGAAGATTGGAAGTGCTGTACAGAACTATCTCAGTAGTTTTTATTTCACTTCTTGATATGCACACATTTGACCAACACTCTCAAACTTGAGTTTTACTGAAGTTGAGTAAGGAAGAACTGAAGGGAAAAGGGGCCATAGGTTACATTAGGTTCTGTCTTTCCCTTTTCCTTCTCTAACGTCCTTTTCAGTCTATATGGGTGGCTCTACAGGAAAGTAACAGGATTAAGGTTGGAAATAAGATGCCTTGCTCATTTATGTTGCCTAGCAGGGCATTTGCCTTTCTGTGTTGGTAGCAAGTTATGGTTCATATGGAAAGCCTGGTGCCGTGGGGTTGTCTGCTCCCTCCCCCTCCTCACTTAGTCATAGATGTAAAACATTAAAGCACTCGCCTTGCGCCGTCTTTAAGTCTGGCTGGATGGGCATCATGGTCTCCTGGGATTCCTTGCTCACGGCACCACAAACACTGCATGTAAATGGGGTCTTAAAGGCTGGTGGGCACGTGGACTGCACGCATCTCTTCCGTTTCCATGCATGCCCCATTGACCCACCATTTTTACAAAACTCAAGTTTAAATATAAACCACAAATTCAAGACAGTGGCTGCCGTCCATTAAAGCCAGCGAGAGACCCTGCTGAGTGTGGGCCCTGTGTCGTCAGCCGCGGAAGGTGCTCCAGTCAACACCTCTGTGTGCAATCCCAGGCAGAAGTGTGCCAATTGCCAAGCGTGTGAGGGGAGGCACTTCCCCTGGACACCAGCCAAAGCTACTGACTCAGCCCAGCCTTCAGGTTTACCTGGCTGAGGCCTCAGATGTGGGACGAGTTTTCCCATTGGAAGAGAGAGAGGCACCTTCAAGTAGTACACATGATGAGTATGTCAAAATAAAATGTGTCATAATAAAATTTCAGGATACATGCACTTCACATTGTGCCAGCCTTGTCATAGTTATGTGTTAACTGCCTATTCTTCCAAAGCATTAGTTCATACACGGCAAGCCGGTAGCCACACTGCTATGTCCAATGCAGAGATGGTAAAGCTGGTGGGTTTCTATACTTGTGCTCCATACGTTTTTGGATTGGGGGAGCCAATTTGGAAAAGTAGCAAGGTAAAGATGGAGTCTAGGGAAGGGGTGTCAGGATGGGTTAGAGTTTGAATTCTGGATCTATTCCTTACCAGTTGGATGACTTGGGATTGATCATTGAAAACTGGAGGTGGTGAGTGCCCACTGCACTGGATTGCTGAGCTAAATGAATTATACATGGCAAACAAAAGAGTACCAGGCTTATAATAAGCACTCATGAATCAGCTACTATTATTAATTTTTAGTTATAAGGAGTTACATTATAGAGGAGTAAAAGAAAATTGGATATAGACCGTAGCCAAGAACATTGTCGTTGGTGGTTTAACTCTATGAAATAAGATATGAAAAAAATAAATAGCTCAAAACTATAAGAATTTCAACAGAAAACTTCTAACTGATTCTCAAATTATAGGACATTTTTGTCAACAAAGCCAGTAAAATCTATAATCTGTAAACAACTGAAGCTAAATAAATGCTGTAATTTAAAATCTGAATTCACCTTTTAAAATTTTTTTCCTCTGAACCTTCAGCTCAAAATGGAATCAATATCCATTACACGGAGAAATAGCCCATGTAGGAATAGAAAGCAGAGAAAATTACTGAAAGGATACCCAGTGACATCTATTACCCAGTCACTACTGATCCACGGGGGTGAATCTAAACTTGTTGCGTTAAATCTCTGCTGCTTGTCACTGACTGACCTTCCGAGCTGTGCTCCATGGTCCTTTCCCCCTGCTTTTCTCTGCTGATTGCATCTAGTCTTACAGCTTCCTGCTGTTGAAATGTCTATAAACGACAACGATCTGCCATTCTAGAGTTATGGTCTTTTCAATCACTTCATTTTATTATGCATTTATTATAATAAGTCATTCTTATATTAACTGCCCAGCCTATCCATGAAAACTAGTTTTAATTTGTTCACGAGGGGCTTTCTCTGGCTAACTCGCATCTAATTGTGGTACCTAAATTGATGGAGAGGCATGAGCTGGCAGACTCTCTTTGCACTTTGCCTAAGGCTGTGGGTGAACAATGTAGCAGGCACTTTTTTTTGTATAAACAAAGAGATTCATATTTGGACATCATCTGATTCTGACTAAGCATGTTAAATGAGGAAAACTGTTATTAAAGTACTGAAAACAAAGTGGAATTTTCCAACGTTTTGGAATATACAGATGTGTGAAAAGTAAGCGTCATTGTTCTTAAATAGAGGCAAAAGAGCCCCCATAGAACATGTTATGAGATATTTACTTAGAATTCTCTTCCCAGGATTTGGCTGTTTCTTTGATTTGGATGGCCTCTTTTTCGTGTGGCTTCCCTCTTATGGACCTGTGAGGTAGGCTATTTTGCCTCTTTCATTGAAATGGGTAAAGACAGGAAATTGTATTCCTGATGAGAAACCAGCATTTCTCTCCTCCACACGCATGAACCTCCAAAGGGTATTATTTTACCATAGCAATTATTTTGAACAATAGCTAGCTTCAGTGAATTAAATTCATTTTTTTCCATTCCTACTGGAACTTAGCTGCAGGTTAGCAGTATCACAAAAACACTTTATTTCAGACATTTTGACTGTCTATTCCTTATTCATGGAGTACACAAACAAGGGCTAACGATCATTAGATTTCTTTTTCCCCTTTTTGCCTGCTAGGTTATTACTTTGTGATTCATCCTTTGTTGTTTCCTTAAAAGCATAATGATGATAATTTGCAAAAACTTTGGTAAATTAAACCAAGGAAAGTTCATTCCAAAATGTTCAAGCGTATGATTTCTCCTCAGCATACATAGTTTGAAACAACACAGCAGGTTCTAATATCTAGGAAATAAGAATCTTAGGAGCAGAGGAAACCCATTTCTGAGGATAGTTAGAAACCCCTTGCCTGAGAAGCTCCTGCTTAAAATCAAAGATGTCATGTGGTGACACATTTCTCAAGAACATGATCCTTCTGTTTGTGGACCTTCCCACTATTTGACGATTTATTTTCATTCCAAAGGAAAATCTAAAATTGAAGACAGTTTGATCTTATAATTTAGTGTGGTGCTCTGAATGGTACTTTACTTAAGTCCTGGTGAATTCTGAAAGAAGTCAGCAGGGTTGGTGGAAATGTAGAGGGTCTGGGAAGGCTCTGCATTGTTAAGCTTCTCCTTAGCTAAGGAACCAGATGGGGTGTGCATGAGTCAACTCCCGCCCAATTGGCTTTCTCAGCTATATTTAAAGTAGAAAGATGAAGACAAGAGAAATCACAGGAATATGCTTTTGAGGAAAGAAATTAAAATGTCATAACTTATAATGAAGCAATTTGAAAATCTATATAACGTTTCTGAGTGTGTATATTCTGTGCTGTCTTTCCTGTGGAAAATGCTAGATTAGAGAAGGGTGTGTACATGTGTGTGTGTGTGTGTGTCACGACATATGGTAACAATTTCATTAAGAACAGGACCTCACTATTTAAAAAATTATCTTTTAAATAATTTCCCAGGAATTGATATTGAAGAAAACACGATGTAAAAGTCCCCCAAGTTAAGAAGAGAGCATCTTTCCAGGCTCGGGTGAAGCCAATTAAAATACATATGTGCTAAGAGGCCAAGTAATGATTCTGGAATTTGTTAAAAGGTTAGAGAATGCAGATATTTGATAAAAGCTTTCTGAGGAGGCAGAACTAGAACTTGAGCAAATATTTAATGGAAAGATGGATTATAAGGATATTGGGAAGCTGCTGCATACATAGAGATGTTTACAAATTGGCCTGGGGAAATGTTATTAGCATGATAATATTAGACAGAATGTCTGTGTTGGTTTCTCCTTAGTGCCTAGAAACTCTGACTTATTAAAAATGCCTGGAAATTAGATCTCGCCTCAGGCCATTGGAGTAGTTAACTTCTTTATCAATCAGACAAAGCAAACCATTTGAAGCAGAAGAATAACTGCCACATAAGAAACAGGAGGGAAAAAAAACCTTTAAAGATCTAGTTAGATTTTTTCTTTGTGAAACGTAAGAACATACCAGGCCTGGGCTTGTGAGCTCTTTGCTTGACAATTTATTATATAGCATCTTTTGCTTTTTTTGTCATTTTGCAATAATTCATGTGTAGGTCAACAGACTGTAAAAATAAGACTTATGTGAGATTTGGAAATAAAAATCTTATGTAAGAAATGAAACTACTAAACTCTTGTTATGTAGAGTTTTTCTTGTGGCAGTATATTTTAAAATGTATAAAATTGCTAAATTTCTTAAATATATTAAAATTGGCTAATTCATTTTCCACTTCTAAATTCCTTTCAAATCATGTCTTGTGTCAACTCTCTTCTTTAGATCTCTACTTATGCTCTATGATTTCTATTAAATTTTTAGTTGTGCCCTTTTGAAAAATGCAGATTATTCTTAAAATGGAAATTTGTATTTTTAAAATAAGTAAAAATTCTTTACTTACATAGCGTATTTTCAGAAAACAAAATAGCTTGTATTTTCAAGATGGGAGATTAAAAATAAAAAATAAATGTTAAAATGCATTAATTCTTTATATATATACACATATACATAAATGTGTGTATGTATGTATATGTAATACACTTTAAATTACTAGCTGCTAAATGCATATGTAATAAATAACACACTCTGCAGAAATACATCTTATTGTAGCAAACTTGTATTAGAAGTATCCTCATGTGAATTTTACTCTTTTGGAAACTAGAGTCCAAACTGCAATAGAAAGAAATGATTTATTCTTTCCAAATTAATCTATATCTATATCTATCTATCTCTATCTCTATCTCTATCTCTATCTCTATCTCCATATCCATCTCTATCTCTATCTCTATCTCTATCTCTATCTCTATCTCTATCTATATCATCTATACACATCTAGGGGTTCTTTATTTAGGACTTTATTAACAGAAAAAAAGGATTTGTAGAGAGTGATTAATCATAAAGTCTGTATTAGGAAGTTTATATACTTTGCATTATGGTTAATTAAAATATTATTCATATTCTGAAAACTGCAGAAATTCTACACTGTTTTAATGGCATTTATGTCTAATGTGCCCCTTCTCATCTATTTCATCCTTCACGAGGATTACTAAATAATACTAGATTATAAAATGTGTGTGTGCAAAGTGCAGCCTGCTGATCCTATTCATTGTTTCCCATATTTGTTGTCACTTGATTGTATAAAATTCTTTATTGTTCTTTGCAGAAAAGCCTCAATCTTTATCATTTTCTTGCCCTATGTTTCTAAGAATGACTGTGAAACACCACAGTTCCGCTCTGCCTCTCTCTAACCCTGGGGCCTTCTGTGCTTTCTCTCATTTTCTATTGTCCTGGGTTCATGGAGATGATCAAATGCAAAGATGAACTCTGTGGCTTCTGGTTTAGAAGAGAAAATAAGACTTTTTTTATACTAACAACACAGTAGGGAAATGGCTAAATGCTTAAGTATCTTACAGATAGAGTGCTGGCTGAAGGAGTCAGGATATAGAAAATTTGCTTAAATTTAGGTAGAGAGGTTTTCTCAAGAGAGCCAGAATTTAAATAGATCTTTGAAAGATTGAACATATTCCCTCATGAGGAGAATGTGTGAGCTAAGGTACAGAAATAGAAAAGTGTTTACAGAAAACTGAGCTGAGGCACAGAGTAGGTTCATAAAAGAATAAATTTTAATGGGAAAATTCTGAAAGATATGGTGAGAGATAAGGTTGGAATATCTTGACTGATAAGAACTTGATAAATTTTATCCAACACAACGAAGAGATAAAAAATCCCTGAATAAGGGGTTATTATGAAAACTACAAGATTACCAAGGTAAAGTTGTAAAAGTTGGATTGAATAAAAGATGAGGAAAAGAAACTAAATTAGGAGCATATTGCAAGAAGATGGAATACGGAAAGTGGGTATCTGATCTATATTAGTGTACATGAGACTTTGAAAATTCCATTATTTTTCTCAATAAAGTTGACATTGGTAATATTCTATAATTACATTAAAAAGGAATAAAATCTATAAAATACATAGGATATTAAAATTATGCCATTAATAATTTTAATGTTTTGCATGTTCAGAAACCATTCAAGAGATCCTATTTCTAGAGACATTGTCACTTTAAAAAAACAGACAAATTATTTGAAGAAGTAGTTATGTTCTAGACACTGTGCTAGGTTTTAGATGTAAATAGACCCACCTTCTGTCCTTAAGGGGCTTATAGGTTAATGGGAGAGACCATGCTGATGGCTGCACTGCAACTGGACAAAGGCAACAATGCATATTAACTAGGGGCAGCTGTGAAACAGACATTTTTCTCATACCAAGTGTGGCTAATGGGGGTCAGGTGGTATTTTAATGTAATTTGTGGGAAACAAAACTTTATTAATTGCATGAAGAATTCAGTAAGGACTTTCTAGGTAGAAGCAAGAGCCTATGTAAAGGCACAATGCCAAGGAAATCCAGGTCTCTGTGTGAATGGGCTATAGCATGTGCTGTAGCGAGAGATGTTCTTAGGCTGTACACATAAGTAGGGATATGGAGGCAATACTGACTAATTCAGATTATCTCCCCCAATCAATCAGAAGTCCTTAAAGCTTTTATGCATGAGAGTAATATGACCAGCGTTGTGATTTAAAAACAATGACTGTGGAGGAAATTTAGAGTATAATTGGAGCACAAAAGACTAGAGGTAGGGAAATAATTTTTTTGAGGTTGTTGAAGTAAATTTTATTGTGGATCTTATATACATCAGAAGCAGAGAGCAGGTGGGTAATAGACCGGTTTCAAGTAGAATTGCTGTAACTTGAGAATTGTTGGAAAATGGTACAGTGAGGAATAAAGAGCAATAAAGATATTTCTTATGTTTCTCATTTGGGCAGTTTGATGTCTGAATGTATTAAGCACAAGATAGAGAATATAGAAGAAGGAAGAAGGAGACGGTTTGAGATGCTGTATTTATATGCTCAGTTTTGTCCTCGGTGGTTTTGAGTGTCAGTGGGAAAACAAGCGGTGATAGTTAATGGATAGTTGTATATATGGTCTGGAGTTCAAGAGAGATATTCAGATTTTTGCTACTCGAAGTGTGGTCTTTGGAATGGCAGCATCAGCACCAGAATCTCAGGTCTAAGCTGGATCTACAACATTAGAATCTTTTGTTTAACAAGATCACCAGGTGATGCATATGCACATTAAAGCTTGAGAGGCACTGTTCTAGACTACACAGATAGAGCTACAGAAATAAATTTACTCATTCAGGTAAAATGTGTACACTGAACAGAGAAGAGTTGGAAACTGTAGAAAAATACAATACTGAAATGGTAATGTGAGAAAATGAACATTCAGAATAAAACTGAGTTTTATTAGAAATGAAGAAAAACCAGAAATAGGATGTTATTAAAGAAGCTAAACAACAAGAGAATTCCAAGTAGAAGGAATTGGACAGTATGTCAGGTATTTTAGAGTGCTCAATGAAGGTGACAACTTAAAATCATTTATTAGATTAGTATTAAGAATGTTATTGATGACCTCTGGAAATTCTTATTACATGACGTTACCTGGGTGTAGGAAATATTTCAGGGGGTCTGTAAATTTAAGGAAGTTAAGAACCCACAGGAATCATGGGTAGACTGCCTTTTAAAGAGAAAGAAAGAGCAGGAGGTAAAATGAGAATACACTGAAAGGCAAGGTGTACCTTTTTCTATTCAGTCAAAACTTAGATTGTAAAAAAAAAAATACATTCAAAACTTACTTTCTTGAAAACACTTGATTTTGAAAAAAGCAGCCAACTGTACAAATGCAGAAACCTCAGCTTTCCATTCTCTAATCTCATTCTCTTTTCTGGTGACTTCTTTCTAGCTATCAACTCCATGAATTTGTTCATTATATTCATTTCGTAAGAGTGAAATCATACAATATATGTCCGTCTGTGTCTGGCTTGCTTCACTTAGCATAGTGCCATCTAGGTTCATTTATGTTGTCCTACACTTAGGACAACATAATAATATTAAATAATATTCTGTTGTGTATATATATATACCAGTTTACCTATTCGTCAGTTGATGGATACTTGGGTTGTTTCCTTCTTTTCACAATTGTGAATAATTGTCACTCTGAACATTCGTTTGCAGATGCCTGTTTGTGTCACTGCTCTCTATTCTGGGTATATACCTTGTAGTAGTATTGCCAGGTCACATGGCAGGTCTATATCTAACTTCTTTAGGACCCACCAAACGGATTCCCATAGCGGCTGTACTATTCTACATTCCCACTAACAGTCAATAACAGTACTTTCTCTGCACACCCTCTCCAACACTTGTAGTTTTCTATTTTTTTTTTTAATATTGGCCATTCTAGTAGTTGTGAAACGATATCTCATTGTAGCTTTGATTTGCATTTCCATAATAGCTAGTGATGTTGAACATTCATGTGTTTCTTCACCATGTGTATTTCTTCTTTAAAAAAATGTCTATTCAAGCCTTTTGCCCATTTTTTAATTGAGGCATTTGTCTATTTATTGTTGAGTTGTAGGATCTCTATATATCATGAATATTTAGACCCTTGTCAGATGTGTGATTTCCAAATATTTTCTCCCATTGAGTAGGTGGCATTTTTACCCTCTTCACAATGTCCTTTGATGTGCAAAAGTGTTTAATTTTGAGGAAGTTCCATTTATCAATTTTTTCTTTGTTGCTCATGCTTTGAGTATAAGGTTTAAGAGACCCCCACCTATGACAAGATATGGAATATGTTTCCCTACATAATTTTCCAGGAGTCTTATGGTCCTGGCTTTTATGTTTAGATCTTTGATCCATTTTGAATTGATTCTTGTAATGGAAGTTAGATAGAGATCCTCTTTCATTCTTTTGGTGAATAACTGTTTGGATATACTCTTCTCCCAGCACCATTTGTTGAAGAGACTCTTCTGTCCCAGTAAAGTGGACCTGGTAGGCTTATCAAAAATCAGTTGACTATAGAGGTCTATTTCTGAACTCTTAATTTGATTCCGTTGATCAATGTGTCTATCTTTATGCCAACACCATGCTGTTTTGACAACTGTAGCTTTATAATAAGCGTCAAGGTCAGGAAGTGCGAGTCCTCCTAACTTACTCTTCTTTTCAAAGATGTTTTTGGGTATTCAAGGACCCTTTCCCCTCCAAATAAATGTGGTAAATGACTCTATTTCTCTGAAGTAGACTGTT
Organism: Cabassous unicinctus; assembly: GCA_029593785.1. Taxonomy (NCBI): domain Eukaryota; kingdom Metazoa; phylum Chordata; class Mammalia; order Cingulata; family Chlamyphoridae; genus Cabassous; species Cabassous unicinctus. The sequence continues at coordinate 10,251 of JAQZBX010061980.1, forward strand.
GTAATTTTTATTGGGATTGCATTGAAGCTATAAATCATTTTTGGTAGAATTGACTTCTTCACAATATTTAGTCTTCTAATCCCAACACAGACTATCCTTCCATTTGTTAAGGTATTCTATGATTTCTTTTTGCAGTGTTTTGTAGTTTTCTGAATACAAGTCCTATACATCCCTGGTTAAATTAATTCCTAGATAGTTTGCATATTTTTGTTGCTACTGTAAATTGATTTTTTTCTTTATTTCCTCCTCAGTTTGTTCATTACTAGTGTATAGAAACACTACTGATTTTGACATGTTGATCTTGTATCCTGCCATTTTGCTGAACTCATTTATTCGCTCTCGTAGATTTGTTGTAAATATTTCAGAATTTTCAAAATATAAGATATGCCATCTTTGAATAGTGAGAGTTTTACTTCCTCTGTTCTAATTTGGATGCCTTTTATTTCCTTTTATTGCTTAATTTCTCTAGCTAGAACTTCTAGGACAATGCTGAATAAAAGTGGTTACAGTGGGCATCCTTGTCTTATTCCTGATCTTAGAGGGAAAGCTTTCAACATTTCCTCATTGAGTACTATGATGGATTTTTCATGTATGCCTTTTATCATATTGAGGGACTTTCCTTCTATTCCTGTCTTTCACAGTGTTTTTTTTTTTAATTACAAAAAGATGCAAGATTTTGTCAAATGCTTTTTCTGCATCAATCGAGATGATTATGTGGGTTTATCCTTTGATTTGTTAATGTGGCATATTATATTAACTGATTTTCTTGTGTTGAACCACTCTTGCATAAAGGAATAAAATCCATTTGATCATTGTGTATAAATCTTTTAATATGCTGTTCAATTCAATTGGCAAGTTTTTTAAGGGAATTTTTGTATGTATGTTCATTAGAGAGATTGGTCTATAATTTTCTTTTCTTGTGGTATCTTTGTCTGGCTTTGATATTGAAGTGATGCTGGATACATAGTTGTGTTGTACATTTTTCCCTCCTCTTCAATTTTTTTTGCAAGAGTTTAAGCAGGATTGGTATTAATTCTTCTCAAAATGTTTGGTAGAATTCACCTGTGAAACCATCTGGTCCTGGTCTTTATTGGAAGATTTTTGATGACTGACTCAATCTCTTTACTTGTGTTTGTTTTGTTAAGTTCTTGCATTTCTTGTAGAGTCAATATAGGTTGTTTATGTCATTCTAGGAATTTGTCCATTTCATCTAGGTTGTCTAATTTGTTGACTTACAGTTTCTCATAATATTCTTTTATGATCCTTTTTTAATTTCTGTGGGGTCAGTCATAATGTTCCTGCTTTCATTCCTGATTTTCTTTCTTTGAATCTTCTCTCTCTTTTTCTTTGCTAGTCTAACTATGAGTTGTCAATTTGACCGATCTTCTCAGAGAACCAGCTTTTGGTTTCGTTGTTTCTCTCTACTGTTTCTTGTTGTTGTTCTTATTTCATTTATTTCTTCTCTGATCATTATGAATTCTTTCCTTTGCTCAATTGGGATTGCTTTGCTCTTCTTTTTCTAGTTCTGCCAGGTGTGTAGTTAGATCTTCAATTTTAGCTCTTTCTTCTTTTTTAATATAAGCATCGAGGGTTATAAATTTCCCTTTCAATACTGCCCTTGCTGTGTCCTTTAGGTTTTGAAATGTTGTGATGTTTCTGGAGTCCACTGTATTTCTTGGACATGTATATTCATGTATTCCATGGGAATTGGGAAAGTTTGAGTCATTATTTCCTGAAATACTCCTTCTACCCCTTATTCCTTCTCTTCTCCTTTTGGAACTCCCATGACAAGTATATTGTGATTCACGCTGTCATTCAACAACCTGATCCCCTGTTTTCTTTTTCCCATTCTTTTCTCTCTCTGTCCTTTTCTCTTTTTTCAATTTCAGCTGTTCTGTCTTCTACATTGCTGATTCTTTCTTCTATGATTTCAATTCTGCTGATGTATGCCTCTAATTTATTTTTTTAAGTTAGATATGCTTATTTTATTACATAAAACCAGTACTTCTACTTATTTGTTCAACTGTTTGTGCATCTCTATATTGTTCAAAGTGTTATGCCTGTGATGTTCAAGACAAACACCTTAAAGCACCATTGGGTAGTTGCTTCATGTGAGTGTGAAATATCACACTTGCTCTCCATTTACACATAGTCAAAAAACTGATCTAGGAAATTCAGAAGTTCTCCAAGGCTCCAAAGTAAACACTTACTTAATGTTCCCCTATTCCAGGCTGTACCAAAAACAGCTAAGTTCTGAATGAGGCACAATTCATGTTTTCATGGGTGTCCTATTCTGTCATAATAGCCAAGTCTGTTACAATGGAGCCCTAACTTGCATTATAAGCCAATTAGTACTTCCAGATATTATATATTTCCTGAGGTCAATCCATGATTTCCCAGATGCAAGGTCAGGCTATTGGGCAGTTTCCTGGCTAGCATGTGAGAAGCTCCAGCACAGAGGACTGCTTCCCAGATTCCCACTGCATGCTCAAAATTGTGCTCTGCAAGATCAATGTTTACTGTGAATGTAGGCAATTTTGAGGAAGTCTCCATTACACATTTGGTAGAATTAAAGACTGTCTGACAATCTTACTGCAGTTAGTGTATTAATATTATTAAATGTGGGGAAGAGACTTATTTTCCATTAGTTAAGCTCAAGGAAGAATAAAGAATTTGGGTCAAAATTATAACCAGATTATGACCAATTCTTCAAACAAAATAGACAAAGGAACTGCCAAGGTCCAAGACAGAATAATTCTCTTCATACTGCCTTGTACTTTTTTTGTGTGTGAACTGCATCATTAAAAATCCTAAGCTTATCAATAATCTTTACAAGTCAATTCATCAAAAGCGGCATCTGGCTAAGAATAATTTAATTTCACACTAATGAAACTTTCTTTATATTTTAGATTTATTTAGGGCCATTTGCACATGTTTATAGAATATTTAGTTTGCTCTGGAAGATGACAAGACAGCTCTCCATCAGTGAGATACTGGCCTAAATATATTTGGTTTACTTTTATAACAAGAGGATAACATTAAACATGAAAGCTTTGATTTGTGGCACTGAATGGTGATCTATACAGGGCTTCCTTCAAAAGCTACAATTAATGATTCACCCATTTTCTCTGCAATACAAGCCTGATTGAGGTCTTTTGGCCCAGTTGCTCAATATTCATGATTTAGGCCTTGAAATTTCTTTTTGATTGCTCTCATAGATTGTTTTATTTTGTAGAGGTACTAGTTCTGGTGCCCACTCACACACACAAAAATACATCAACTTCTCTTTTATAGATTCCTTGTTTCAAAGCTTGCATCATAAAAAGCATAGCTACAATCTTTTTCAGGTAGCATTCCAATGAAATGCTTGAAAGGATTGGTATGATCAACCCTACATCTCCAAACAAGATAGCTTTGCCTTTTCTACAATGATGCACTTTTTTTTTCTGCACTGAGACAAAAAATGACAGCCTTCTTTCTTTTCTTGATGTCTTCTGGTGTGGAGCACTTCTGAATTTTCATGTCATAAAAAATGTGACAAACTTCATGAGCACCTTGCACTCCTGGGGACATCTTTGCCGAGGCACTTGCAGTGAAGCAGGGAATAGAGCAGGTTGGCGCTGAATCTGTGATACATTGTCTTCACAGAAGCAGGGCAGAGCATCCCTCTAATGTATTTTTAATTTCATCTATTGTATCTTTCATTCCCATAAGCTCTATTATTTTCTTTTTTTTCATTTTTAAAACAATTTATTTAAGTATATCATTCATATATGAACATACATAAACAATAAGTGTTTAGTAAACATTGTGAACTTACAAAACAAACGTGCATAATATCATACAGGGCTCCCACACATCACCCACCACAAATGCTTTGCATTATTGTGAAACATTTGTTAACAAATCATGAAAGAGCATTGTCAAAGTATTACTACCAACTATAGTCCATATCTTACTCGCCTATACTTTTTTTAAAAAGACTTATTGCTTTACTTATTTACTTTTATTCATTTTTACCACCCCCCGCCCCCTGATTTTCCTGTTTTTATGTCCATTCACTGGGTAATTCTCTGTGTCTGTTTCCTGCCCTCTCTTCTCCTCCTTCTCCTCCTGTATTCACCAGGATTCAATCCTTGGAAATTCCGATGTGGGAGAGAGGCATCCTACCACCTGCATCACCTTAGTTCCTGGTTTTTCAGCGCACCTCGTCTTGGCTCTCCCTTGTGTCACTCTCCTGTTACATCATCATCTTGCTGCATGGCTCAGCGGGGCCTGGTGGAGCACCCGCGTTGGGGCCTGGGGGGCTCACCTGCTCAAGGTGCTTGGTGGTGCCCCCACACATGGGGACTGATGGCGCACCCATGCACGGGGCCTAGCGGCCCTCGCACCTTCTATATTTTTCTTTTTTCTATTTTTTACCGGGAGGTCCTGGGGATCAAACCCAGGTCCCTCCATATGGGAGATGGAAGCCCAACCGTTTGAGCCACATTTGTCCCCCTGCTATATCTCTTAAGGTTGACCAAAGATACCCAGAGTTACAGTCATTTCCCATACAGGATGGTCATATAATAAATCAGGGTTGGTTTATCACCAGCAATATCACCCACATTCATATTTTACATGAGGCTTTACTATCTTATACAGTCCCATGTTACAGTTTTTAGCTTTTCTTCTAGTAATATACATGACCTTAGACTTTCCTTTTCACCCATTGGCATATTCATACAATGTACTGCTAGTTCCAAACACCATGGTATGCTTTAACCATTTCTGGTCATTTCCAAAGATTTACAAACAAATCTTTTACCAGTTCTGCACAGATTAATCCTCCGCTTTCCAATCTCTACCCTCATTCTATTTTCTAGTGACCTATATTCTAATTATTAACTCCATGGGTTTACACAGTATGTTTAGTTCATAATAGCACTCATGCAGTATTTGCCCTTTTGTGTCTGGCTTGCTTTACTCAACATAATGTTCACAGGTTCATGCATGTTGTCATATGCTTCATGAATTCATTTCTTCTTACTGTTGCATAACATTTCATCATATGTTTACACCACAATTTGTTTATGTATTCATCAGTTGATGGACACCTGGGTTATTTCCAACTTTTGGCAATCGTGAATAATCTGCTATGAACATTTGTGTACAGATGTCTGTTTGTGTCTCTGTTCTCAGTTTTTCTGGTTCTATACCTAGTAATGGTATTGCTGGGTCACATGGCAAGTTTATATTCAGCTTCCTTAGGAACTGCCAAACAGTCCTCCACAGTGGCTGTACCATTCATTCTACATTCCCACCAATGGTATATAAGCATTCTTATTTCTCCATATTCTCTCCAACATTTACAGTTTTCTGACTTTTTAATAGCTGCCAGTCTAATAGGTGTGAACTGATATCTCCTTGCAGTTTTGATTAGCATTTCCCCAATCCCTAGTGATGTTGAACCTTTTTTTCATGTGTTTCTTTACCATTTGTATTTCTTCTTTGGACAATTGTCTTTTCAAGCCTTTTCCCCATTTTTAAATCATTTTTTAATTTGTCTTTTTATTGTTGAGTTGTATGATCTCTTTGTATATCATGGATATTAAACCCTTATTTTATATGTGATTGCCACATATTTTCTCCCATTGAGTCAGCTGTATTTTCACCCGTTTGACAAAGTCCTTTGAGTGCAAAAATGTTTACTTTTGAGGCGGTACCATTTATCTATTTTTTCTGTTGTTGCTCGTGCTTCGGGTATAAGGTTTAAGAAACTACCACCTACAACGAGATCTTGAAGATGTTTTCCTACATTTTCTTCTAGGAGTTTTATGGGTGTCACTTTTATATTTAGTTCCTTGATTCATTTTCAGTTAATTTTTGTGTAAGTTGTGAGATAGGAGTCTTTGTTCTTTCTTTTGGGATATGGCTATCCACTTCTCCCAGCACCATTTGTTGAATAGACTGTTCTGGCCCTGCTGGGAGGGCTTCACTATCTTGTCAAAGATCACTTGACTGTAGATGTGAGACTCTATTTCTGAGTTCTCAATTCAGTTCCATTGGTCAATGTGTCTGTCTTTATGCCAGTACCATACTGTTTATACCACTGTAGTAAGGTAATATGTTTTAAATTTCAGAAGTAAGAGTCCTCCAACTTCATTCTTCTTTTTTAAGACCTTTTTGGCTATTTGGGACCCTTATGCTTCCAAATAAATTTGATAAGTGTTTTCTCCACTTCTGCAAAAAAAGCTGTTGGGATTTTTATTGGGATTGCATTGAATCTGTAAATCAATTTGGGTAGAATCGACATCTTAACTGTATTTAGTCTTCCAATCCATGAACACGAAATGTCCTTCCATTTATTTAAGTCTTCTTCAGTTTCTTTTAGCAATGTTTTATAGTTTTCTAAATACAGGTCCTTTATGTCCTTGGTTAAGTTTATTCCCAAATATTTGATTGTTTTAGTTGCTATTGTTAGTGGAATTTCCCTCCTGACTTCCTCCTTAGATTGCACATCAGTAGTGTATAGAAATGCTATTGATTTTTGCATATTAATCTTGTATCCTGCCACTTTGCTGAACTCGTCTATTAGTTCTAGTAGCTTTTTTTGTGGATTTTTCAGGAGATTCTAGATATAGGATGATATCATTAGGGAATAGTGAAAGTTTTACTTCTTCCTTTCCTATTTGGATACCTTTTATTTCTTTATCTAGCCTATCTGCTCTAGCTAGAACT
>JAQZBX010061981.1:0-16990 GCA_029593785.1 Cabassous unicinctus
AAAAAAAAAAAAAAGAATCTCTACAAAATCCAAACAGAATAAACATAAAGAAATCTGTGCCTGGACATATCATAATCAACATTCTGAAAACTAAACTCAAAGAAAAATCCTGAAAGCATCAAGGGAATATCAATGCATTACCTGTAAAGAGCAACAGATCGAATATCTCAACATTTCCCATCAGAAACCATGGAGACCAGAAGAAAGTGGCACAATATTTTTAAAGGGATGAAAGAAAATAAGAGGCAACTCAGAATTCTGTATTGAGCAAAAATAGCCTTCAGGAATGAAGACGACATAAAAACATCTTCAGATGAAGGAAACGAAGAGAATACATTGACAGCAGACCTCTCTAAAATATTTTCTGAAGGAAGTTCTTAAGACAAAATGGGGCTATCTGAATGTTTTGGGCATCAGGAATGTAAAAAGAGCAATAAAAACTATAATATCTGTCTAAATGTAATGATTATTCTTCTCCTTTGAGTTCTATCAAATATTTCATGCCTGAAAGCAAATATTATAGCATTGTCTGATTTTCAGTAAATGTATATGTAATCTATAAGGCAGCTATAATATAAAAGGATAGGATAATGAGATGTTTATAGTGATAATATTACTAAATTACATTTGAAGTGGTAAAATATTTATTCTAAATACACTGTTAGAAAAACAAAGGCAGGTAAGAAAAACAGATGCAAACATCTGCAGGAACAATCTGTAAAATACATAATAAAATAATGGACTTAAACCCAAACATATCAGCAATTACAATAAATGACAACAATTAAAAGACAGAGATAATCAGATGGAAAAAAAAATACTCAGTTACATGCTATCTTCAAGAAACTAACTTCAACTATAATGATATAAGTGGATTAAAATTTAAAGAATGGGAAAAGATATTCCATAAAAACATTGATCAAAAGAAAATTGATATTCTATATAAGTATAAGGAAATGAAGAATTCAGAACAAAAAAATTAAGGGATAATGATAAACATAATGATAAAAAGGCCCATTCATCAAGAAGATAAAATAATTCTACATGTGTCTGCAACTAACACGAGAGGTTCAAAACATATAAATCAAAATTGACTTTAACAAAAGGAGAAATGCTAAATACACAATAATAGTTGGAGACTTCAATACTCCTCTGTCAGAAATAAATAAACTATTATTCAGAAAATCAGAAGCAATACAGATGTAATCAACAGCATCAATTAATTGGATCTCTTGAATATTTCTAAAATACTCAACTCTCAAATAGCAAACTACATATTGTTCTCAAGTGCACATGAAACATTCATCAAAACAGAATATGTTCTTGGTCAGAAAATAAACCTTTAAAAGTTTAAAGGAATTAAAATCATTTAAACTATGTCTCTGATTCATAATGGAAATAGACTAGAAATCAGGAAAGAAAGACAAGAAAATCTCCAAAAAAGTGGAAATGAAATAATGCATTTCTTAATCATTCAGAGTTAAAGAGGAAGTTTCAGAGAAATTATATTTTAACTTGAACAAAACTGAGAATCTGAGATATCAAAAATTTGTGGGATGTAGCTAAAGCAGTGCTTAGAGAGAAATTTATAGCAATAAATGCTTGTATTATAAAAGAAATTTCTCAAATTGACAATCTATGCTTCCATCTTAAGAAACCAGAAAAATAAGAGCAAAATATGGCCAATGAAAACATAAAAAAGGTAATAATAAAGATAAGGACAGAAATCAATGAAATTGAAAACAGAAAAAATAAAGGAAATTAATGGAACCAAAAGCTGATTCTGTGAAAAGATTATTAAATTGGTAAACCTTTAGCACAACTGATAAAGAAAAAGAATAGTGAAGTCACAAACCACCAATATTAGGAATAAAAGAGGGGATATCACTACACAGCATGTAGACGTAAAAGAATTATGAAGAATACTGTAAACATCTCTTTACACATAAATGCGGTAACTTAGATGAAATTGGATAATTCCTTGACCACCACAAATTACCAGAACTCTCTCAAATTGAAATAGATGACCTAAATAATCCTATAACTATTAAATGAATTAAATCTATATTTTAAAATCTTCCAAAAAAGGAAATCTTCAGGCCCAGATGAATTCTACCAAACATTTATGTAGGAGATACCACCAATCTACAGAAAATAGAGGAGAAGAGAATGCTATCCAACCAATTTTATGCATCAGCATAAAGAGAATACAAATAAACAAACAAAAGGGAAAACAAGATAACTATAGATGAATATTCCTCTTGAAAATAGATGCAAAAATATACCACAAGATACTAACAATTTGAATACAGGAATATATAAAAGAAATAATACACCAAACCAAATGTATTTTAAAAGCCAGGCTAGTTAAACCTTTAATAACTAATTAATGTAATACACCAATTAACTTTTTAAAGAAGGAAAACCAAGTGATAATATCAATGATATTATGCAGAATGATGCAGGAAAAGCATTTGACAAAATTCAACATCCATTCTTGGAAAAAGCTTTCTTTAATAAAAGTAGAGAAGACTTCCTTATCTCAATAAAGGCCATTTACAAAAATTTACAGCTGATCTCTTACATAATCGTGAAAGACGTAAACCTTTTGCCCCAAGATTGGTACTTACAAGGTAAAGATGTCCATTCAACATTGGATGGGAAGTTTTAGAAAAAAAAACAAAAGTCATATAAATTAGAAAGTCAGAAACAAAACTGTCCCTGTTAGCAAACATAATAATTGTATATGTAGAAATACCAAGGAACCTGCTACAGCACAATGATAAAACACACACAAAAAACCTCCTAGAACTAATATGTAAATCAAACAAGATCACAGAATAATAGATGAAAAAACAAAACTCAATCTAATTTCATTATTCTAGCAATGTATAACATGAAATGAAACTTTAAAAATTCAATTTAATATGGTTCAAAAAATGAACTACTTAGATATACTAGATTTGATTGCTAAAAACTACAAAAGGCTGAAAAATGTAATCAAAGAAGGCTAAATAATTGGGAAGACGTGTGCATAGAGTAGAAGAGTCAATATGGTAGAGTTGACAGTTTTGCCTACATTGATCTGCAGATTTAAAATAAGTCAATCCCATCAGACGTTTTTAAAGAGATAGACAAACTGATTCTAAACTTTACGAGGAAAGAAAAAGAAACTAGAATATTTAAAACAATTTTGAAAAAGAAGAAAGATATTATAAAGATAAGACTTACAATAATGTTACATTATACAAGACGCTGTGATATTTTCAAAGGGATAGATAGATGCATAGATAATGGGAAGAAATAGAGAGTTCAGAAATAAGCCTACATATATGTGTCCTATTGTTTTTTGAAAAAAGTACCAAAGCAAATAAATTGAGAAAGAGCAGTTCAACAAATGGGATGGAAAAATTAGACATCCATATGCAAAATAAAATTAACCTCTTCCAAAACTTTTAAATTTTCATGACCTTGCATTTGACAGAGTTTTAAAATATAATAACAGAAGTATAATCCATTAAGGGAAATGTGTGTGCATATATATATGTGTGTGTATGTGTGTATAAATTAGACAATAAAAATGTTACAAAAATTCTCTGTGAAGGACACAAGAGAATAAAATATAAACAATAAATTAAGAGAAAATATTTTAAATCACATATCTGACATATGATTTATATTTCAGAATATATAAATAACTCTCAAAATTCAACAGCCCAATCTAAAGTACAACATAAAAGTACAACAGCCCAATCTAAAAATGGGCAAAAGTTTTGAACAGACTCTTTACCAAAGAGCATATGAACTTGGCATATAAACATATGGAAAATATTCAGCATCATTTAATTATAAGGGAATTGCAAAGTAAAACCACAACGTATTTATTTGAATGGCTAAAATAAAAATTACTGACAGTACCAGGAATTGGTGAAGATGTAGAGCAATGAAAACTCTCATACATTGTGGATGAGAGTACAAAATGGTACAGTGACACTGGAAAACAGTTTGGCAATTTGTTGTAAATTTAAACTTACCACATTTCCTAGAAATCTTATTCCTGAGTATTTATCCTAGTGAAATGAAACTTTATGTTCTCGTAAAACTGTGTACACAAATGTTTATATTAGCTCTATTCATAATTGTCCGAAACTGAAAACAACTCAATGTCTTTCAACAAGTGAATGGATAAACAAACTATGGTACATCCATACAAGGAAATACCATTCAGTAATGGACTGTATGATTAAATTTCCAGAAAGATACAGTTACAGTGATGGAGGACATATCAGTGACTTTCAGCAGGAGAGTTAGGAGGAGGGAGTGACTATAGAGATAGCATGAGAGTTTTGGGTACAATTGAACATTTTGGTGTCTTGATTGAGGTGGTGGCTACACAAAACTATACATGTGTTATAATTCATTGACTATATACCAAAAAAGTCAATTTTATTCATGGTAATTTAAAAAATAAAATTAATTATAAGAAAATAATATACTTTGTTTCTTTCTTAGAAAAAAAATGGATGATGATGAATGATACCAGAAGCATCAGTAAAATTCAAAAGTCAGCAGCCAATACTTTTGCAGAAGGTAGGGTGTGAAGTTTCTCCCTTAGCTTCCATAACATGTTCAATTAAGTATCATTGCATTTTAAGGAATTGCACATTCCTGAAAGTCATTAGGATTTGACTCTTTGAAATATACATTTTTGTATTTGACTTCCTGGATTGTGAGGTGGCAGAGAAAGGAAGGAATATACTTTAAAAATATAATTTTGAAGTGAATGTTTATATGGAATAACACATGCAAAATAAGTCCATTGTTCTTATAAGACTTGTAAATCTATATAGTGAAACGCTTTATAAATTCTCAAGAGTTCATGTGGTGGGCCCTGATATCTAACAGATAAGCACCTGTTCCTTTGAGATAAATGTCTCTTTTTGGATTCTGAGCAAAGGAAAATACTTTTCTTTAGTCTTGATTTAAAAAGGAAGTGAATGGTAACATCCATTTCTTTTCTTCACATTTATGCAGTCTCTATGTTTTATATCTTGCTTTTTTATTAGTCAGGTATTGCCTCTCTAGGGATGACTAGAAAATTTGCCTTGCTGTCATCCAAATATCTTTCCTGAGACACCTGCTTGGAAGCAAGTGTGCCTTATCCCCACAAGGTTATGTATGTAGAATCCTTGTTAAGGCTGAAATGGAAATCTTTTAGTAGATGTGCTTTGTAGAAACATTCTTTGACTTCCTTTGAGGTTTTTGTCTCTTGCCATTTTTAGCTGAAAACAATTTTTTACTTAAAGCACTGATAATTTTTCAAGAGCCAAGCATTCAGAACAGATGACAGTTCACCTGAAATGCATTCAGACGAGTTCTATAGTCAGATCTTTCTTAAAGACCCTAGATTGTGCACTCCTGACACAAAACAGACTTTAGCAGTTTTCCAGCACTTATGTGGAGAGATATTATTCTGATTTTAGATTATTAAGCATTATCAGACCCATTTTATCCTCATTTTTAGATATTGCATGATTACCTGGATTGCAACTATTTTTCTCTTCCATATTTTCCTTATCCCATGTCTTTTAGAACACTTGTTTTCTTATTTTAACTCTATCTTTAAATTCTCAGAAGTGAAGATGTGATTTGTCTCCTAGTAACTGGGTTGTGAGTCATCAAATTTCACTATTACTTAAAACTAAGAATACTTTTTTAATTAGAGAAGTTGTAGGTTTACCAAAAAATCATGCAGAAAATACAGAGTTCTTATATATCCCCTTGTTTTTAAAACTTTGCATTAGTGTGTTGAAATTGATGAAAGAATATTATCATTATTATAAGTTTTTATTCCAGTAACATATATACAACCTAAAATTTCCCTTTTAAACCACATTCAAAAATATAATTCAGTGCTGTAATTACATTCACAATGCTGTGCTACCATTGCACCACCCATTACCAAAACTTTTCCATCATCCCAAACAGAAACACTGTGCAATGTAAACATTAACTCCCCATTCCCTAATTTTACCCTGGCCCCTGGTAATCTATATTAGAGTTTCTGACTCTATGAATTTACTCTTTTAATATACTAATTTAAACTCAAAATGGAATAATTTTTTTCTTTTGAAAATGAAGGAGATAATAGATACATGGGCACATTTTTAAAAAGTTTTGGCCCATAAAATCTAAGCCAGATTAAAATCTTCATTTGAAACTTTTGCAGCAATTTGGCAGGATTTTCCTCCACTAATAAGAAACACTAAACTCTCCAGCAGGCATCTTCTAAAGACCAAAAATTTTCTAGAAATTTATCAGACTTCTTGGAAATATTACCTCTGATGTAAAGATCTCTCTTATTTGAATGTGCTCTGTGAATCCTGCCATCAATTCATAGGCTGCCAAAGCTTTTTAGATGAAGGCTCTGAATAAAGTTGGTAAGACCTTAATTTAGTTTTGATTTTTTTCCCCTGAAGTTAATGCTCTCCATTGATCAATGAATGACTTTGCAATTTCTTGGTATTACTCTGACAAGTCTTAAGGCAGGCTGTAATTTCCTGTGAAATATAGTTGTCCTGAGGGAGAACTAACATACAATAAACTCGATATGAAAATAGGAATAGAGGAGCTGTTACAGTACTTTTTTTAAATTATATTTTCCATTCTCCATTGTGTCCATTCACACCAAGAATCATCTCTGCCTTTGAAAGGACTTTTATTTTCTAATCCTGCGCTGCATTATTTTCAGTTTAGAGATCAAAATCATGCTGTGAGTAGCAAATACCAGAAGTGCTGTTGTAGTTGAACCATTTAAAATTTTACTTGCAGCATATTGGATGGATAAAGAAATTAAAGGATGTTAACACAGTGGATAAATGGGAGCCCAGAAGTGCATGTGGAAAGAGGAGCAGTATGTGTGCATAAAAAATACAAGATTTAGAGAGAGGGAGAAAAAAAATCTATTTTAGCTATATGTTTAGGTATTTAGCAATTAAAAACAATTTAACAAACACACAAAGACAAAAAAGGTTAGATACTATCTAACATTGAGATCACTACTGTTCTCCAAAGAAGAGCAGGGGCTGTGAAGTATTTAATTAAATTTAGAGTAGGAATCATTATTAGAGTGGTTTATGCATTTACCTAGTGAAATCAATCACCATGTATCAATGCTATAGCAGAATCAGTCAAATAACAGTTATAGATACTACAGCACTCTTCCTAAAGTGACATTCTTAAAAGAGGTAGAAAGAACATCTGCTCTTTTTGTTTGATAATTTGTCGCTTTTGCTTTTTTATGTCTGCCATGCTTATGCATAAAATCTCCCATTATATATGCTACAGAATTCCCCAATGTGTGTAGCCTTGGTATGCTTTTTCCAACATCAGAAGCTGAAAGCGTAGAAGGAAACTACCTCAACATGATAAAGGATATATATGAAAAACCCACAGCTAACATCATATTCATGGTGAAATGCTATAGACTTTCCCTCTAAGATCTGGAAGAAGACAAGGATGCCCACTGTCACCATTCTTATTTAACATTATGTTAGAAGTACTTGTTGAGTACTTGTAGTCAAGAAAAAGATATAAAAGGCATCCACATTGGAAAAGAAGTAAAAATTTCACTATTTGCAGATGACAATGATCCTATACGTAGAAAGCCCTGAGAAATCTACAACAAAGCTTCTAGAGCTTATAAATGAGTTCAGTAAAGTGGCAGAATATAAGATAAACATGCAAAAATCAGTAGCATTTCTGTACACCAATAATGAGCAGGCTGAAGAGGAAATCAAAGAAAAATTCATTTACAATACCAACAAAAAGAATACCTAGGAATAAACTTAAACAAAGATGTAAAAGACTTATACACAACACTGATAAAGGAAATCAAAGAAAACCTAAATAAATGGAGGAATATTCCATGCTCATGGATTGGAAGACTAAACATCAGTGAGATATCTGTCCTACCCAAATTGATTTAAAATTTAACACAATCCCAATAAAAATTTCAAAAGCATTTTTTACTGAACTGGAACATCTAATTATGATATTTATTTGGAAAGTCAAGGGACCCTGAATAGCCAAAAATATATTGAAAAAGAAATAATGAAATTGGAGGAATCACTCTACCTGACTTTAAAGCACATTATAAAGCTACAAAGGACCAAAGGAACAGAATCAAGAGTTCTGATATATATCCTCTCATATTTGGCCAACTGATAATCAACAAAGCCACCAAGCCCACTCTACTGGGACAGAATGGCCTGTTCAACAAGTGGTGCTTGGGGAACTGGATACCCATATCCAAAAAAAATGAGAGAGGATCACCATTTCATGCCCTATACAAAAATTAACTCAAGATGGGTCGAAGACCTAAATAAAAGCTAAGACCATAAAGCTCCCAGAAGATAATGTAGGGAAACATCTATGAGATCTTGTAGCAGGAAATAGTTTAACAAACTTTATACCCAAAGGATGAAAAATGAAAGATAAAATAGATAAATGGGACCTCCTTAAAATTAAAAACTTTTACACTTCAAAGGAGTTAGTCAAGAAAGTGAAAAGGCAGCCTACTCAATGGGAGAAAATATTTGGTAACCATTTATCCTATAAGGCCTAATAACCAGAATATATAAAGAAATCCTACATCTATAAATTGAAAAGATAAACAACCCATTTAAAAAATGGGCAAGAGACTTGAATAGACAGCTCTTCAAAGAAGAAATGCAAATGGCTATAAAGCACATGAAAAGACACTCAACATCACTTATTGTTAGGGAAATGCAAATCAAAACTACAATGAAATATTGTCTTACACAATTAGATTGGCAGCTATTCAAAAAACAGAAGACTAAAAGTGTTGGAGAGGATGTGGAGTAAAGAGAACATTCATCCACTGCTGAAGGGAATGTAGAATGGTGCAGCCATTGTGGAGGACAGTTTGGTGGTTCCTCAGGAAGCTAACTATAGAACTGTCATATTATCTAGCAATCCTACTTTTGAGTATATACCCGGAAGAATTGAAAGCAGGGACATGGACAGAGGTATGTACACCAATGTTCATAGCGGCATTATTCACTACTGCCAAAAGTTGGAAGTAGCCCAAGTGTCCATCAACTGATGAATGGATAAACAAATTGTGGTATATACATACAATGAAATATTACTCAGCTGTAAGAAGGAATGCAGTATTAACACACAGGACAACATGGATGAATCTTGAAGACCTGTTGAGTGAATTAAGCCAGGCACTGAAGGACAAATATTACTTGACCTCACTAAGACTTAAGCAAATTGAGCGGACTCACAGAGCTAGAGTCTGGAAGTTAGGTTTACAGGAGACAGAAAGGTGGTAGAGAGTATTAAGCTAATGTTCAATATGGGCAAAATCTATGATAAGGTGGAAGGGAGTGGTTGGACAGTGGATGGGTGTGAGAGTGGTGCAGTGATGTGATTGGATTCAATGGTGCAAGAATGTGAGGGGGAGTAGGCTGGGGGGAGTAGGTTGGACTAACCATAGAACTGTGAGGAAGGTTGGAGGAAGGAGCAGGTGAACCCTGAGGATTTGCACATCTGTGGGTAAAACTACAATGGTGGGAATGCTCTTTTGACAAATATGTTATGGGAAGGTTACTGGTATAGGGAGTCAGGGTTAGGGAATATGTAGAATAGGGTGCACCTGGGGCATGCCTCCATGGAATATGAAAGTGTTTATCTTGCCATACTGTGTTATCTCAGTGGGTGGATACTCACACATAAACAAGAACATATTAAACTCCCATTCTGGGGAGAGTTGTTATGTTCTCAGTTAGAGCAGCAAGAATCTCTCGAGAAATAAGCTGTGCTTAATAAGAAAAGAAAAAACAGACCAATGTATCAAGCACTCAATATTATTGCATGTAACTATGAACCTTATTCTTCAAAAATTGAAACTTAGTGGTTACCATAGGTTCCATTGGGAGGGGAAAGGAAGAATAGAATAGATGGAACATAGGGCATTTTTAGGGCATTGGAATTGTTCTGCATGATCTTGCAGTGCTGGATAGAAGCCATTTTAAATTTTGTCAAAACCTATAAAAAGTGTATAGTGCAAAATGTAAACCATAATGTAAACCATTGACCATGGTTAGTAGCAATGCTTCAATATTTGTACATCAATTGTAATTTTTTTCTTGCCTTTAGAGAGAAAGATTTTATTTCAGCAATTAGTTTCTGAGAAATAAAAAAAATGTAATGTGAACTCACACACCCACATTTCAAATTCGAGATTGTTACAGAATTTTAAAAATATTCATTTAGATGATATTTATACATATGCAATTAAATCGAAGATATAATATGCAGTATAAAGTACAAACTTGAAATACCGTTTGGGAGACTTGCTTCTTCATATCTCCCATTAAAGGAATGTACAGGTTCTAGCAGAGATATGACACTTTGTTCCAGGGTTTTAAAAAACTGCAAAATGTATAAATTTCAAGCTAGGAGTGGATTTGTGTTCTCAGAAGTGGTCTCTCCTTTCAAGATAGGAAATTGAATTTGGTGCTGAAAGACTAATTCACTTTCCTTCAGAAGATCAGAATATGACAATCTACAAAGGATAGAACTCCCTTTTAATCCTATTAATCCAAGTAAGTTCACTTCATCTGCTAGGCCAGTTAAATAGAACAATCTTTTTTCAGATATATGACAGAGTAGTCTAAATTAGGGATTATTCAATATAGGCATGACTACAGATAAAATACTGTTTTTGTGTGTATATATATATATATATATATATATGTATGATTTGTGCCATCTCGGTACTTTTGTTCCATTACTTCATCTGTCTTCATCCCTCCCAAAACATGCATCTTTAACACACAGTCTAAATCCTTGTAGAGTTCCACATATATATTTTTCAGAGAAATCTAAAGGCTATAGTAAACATCTGCTACTGCCATCAAAAATGAAATAAAAAAAAACTATATTAAGTTTTTTTCTTACCAAATTAAAGGTAAAAATTGTTTCTTGGTTAATTTTTTAGGTGTCCAGGTTAATAGTAACTTACTATTACACTACTAAAAGATAATATACTGCTAAAAGAATGTCACAGTGCTATGCCTATTTTTAGCAAGATTAAACATCTTAATCTCATTTTAATTCTGGCTGATAAAAATGATATATGACTTAAAAAAGAAAAGCTTCCCTTCAGTGAGATAAATTTCCATATATTCTTATTTTCTAAATTAAAAAAAATATCTTTTTCATGTTAGTTATCTATTGTCACGGAATACATTACCCTCAAATTTAGCACTGGACATTTATTGTATCAGAATTTCTTTGGGTTAAGAATTTCAGGATACTACTTAACTCTTCTTCAGATTCTCTCAGATAAAATATTAAAATCATATTAATTTGAGAGATTTATTAACAATAAATAAGGCTTGCATTTTAAAGTATCATTTAATTTCAATGGTGTAGTGTTCCTTGAAAGCAGGAAATAAACATTTTGAATTTTTAGTTCAAAGAAGAAAGTTAAAAAATTTCAAACATGAAATTAAAATGCATTTACCAGGGAAGCAGGTGTGGCTCAATCGATAGAGCTCCTGTTTACCATATGGGAGGCCCCGGGTTTGCTTCCCAGGGCCTCCTTGTGAGGGCAGGCCGGCCCGTGTGGCGCGGCGGGCTGATGCAGCAAGACCTCAGAGCAAGGGGCAGATAAGCAGACACAGAAAAAACACACAGCAAATGGACACAGCAAACACAAGCAGCAAGGAGGGGATAAATAAATAAATAAATAAATCTTTAAAAAAAAAATGCATTTACCATTCTCCAACCAAAATCACAAATAAATTATAGTAGAGTGTACACTGCAAAAGGTGTATCAGATTAAAAAAACACTATGATTTATAATAATAGATTTAGAAAAAGAAAGCAGTTTGGAGATGGTCAAACCGTCTCCAAACTGACCAAGCAATGGTCACTTTTCTGTCCGCACCTTCCTTGGCCTTTCACCAGCAATTGCCACAATTGATCACTCCAACCAAAACCCTCTTAGTAGTCCTCCATATTATGGGCTGCACCTTCTTAGAGTGCTTTGTAGTTTTCTACTCCTATGTTTCATTTCTGAATTCTGGGGTTCCAAGGGCTTGCTTTTGCATCTTTTTAATTTTACGGTTTTTTTTTTAAAGAAGTTTCTTTCATTTTATTTCAACTTTTTATTGAAGGACAGTATATATACAGAAAATTCATATGCATGCAGATCTTAAAAGTTTTTCAAAGACTGAAAACATCCATGTAACCAATACACAGTCCAAGAAATAAAACATTATCAGCATCCCAGAAGCTATCTCCATGTGCTTTTTCAAACACATTATTTCAAAGGTTTTATGTGTTTCTGTACTTCTCATACTTGCATGACCTAGTAAATAATAATTTAGAATGGATTCGTTTAGCCAATGCTGTGTTTATAAGATTCATCCATTTGTTATTACTGCTGTATAGTATTCCATTATGTGAAAGTACCACAATTAATTTATCCAAATTTATTTTAATAGATACTTGGGTAGTTTCCAGTTTTCAGTTATTACTTACATTGATGCTATGGCTAATCTAATATGTGTCTTTTATAGAAATGTGTATATTTTGTATTTGCCTGGTGGTGGAATTGCTAGACCATTGATTTTGCATATGTTATAGGTTTAGTAGATACTGTCAAGTAGGTTTCCAAAATTGCTTATCAATTTATATTCCCACCAGCAGTATATGTGATTTTCAGTCACTACATCCTTGCTATCACTTGGTATTTTCCATATATTTTATTTTAGCTATTGTGGTTGGTATGTTCCTTTGCAGTTTTACTTTGCATTTACCTGATGATTAAGGAAGCTGAACAACATTCAGCCATTTAGATATCCTCTTTTGTGAAATATCTGTTCAAGTCTTGTCCATTTTTCTATTGGTTTGTCAAATCTTATGAGTCCCTAGGGCTTTTAACTTTCTTTGTTTATAATTTTTCTAGGTAGTCTGATTACTCCTCTTTCATTAATTTTATTTTTAATATTTTCTTCTTAGAACTCTGGAATCCAGGATTATAAGAATCATAATACTATGTTCCTGAAGTACTTTTAATATCAGTCTGTATGTGACCCTTTTAGATTTTTTTGTGTTATTTGTTTATTTTTAACAGTATAATAAATAGATTTTAACCCAGCACCCAACATGAAACTAGACTGTTGACAATGTCTTGCATCTACTTGAGGATGACTCCAAAATTTATAATTTTAGAGCTGATGGATACACAAATAAAATTTGTAGGAGGATTGGGGAACAATGGTATTGGACTAACAGGCAGGGCTTAATGTACTCACAAAAACAATGGAGAAAGAGCTGAAAGTTGTCCAAGGGACCTGCTTTGGGCATCAGCAGACAGGGCAGTGCTAAGCAACTCCCAGGAGGGTGAGAGTCAGAGAGAGGAAGAACCTGAAACAACATATGTGAGTTACCAAATACCCATGGGAAGGACTCTTCTCCCCCAGTCACAAGATATTAAGCTAGGGTAAAACCCCTGGCTCACTACAGCAGACTGAGCTGGGAATAGGCATGTTCCTCCCTTCAGCTGTTCCAAAGGAAAAGGGACGGGGAGTTGAGTGGTGTTTCTTCAGTGAATTTGGCCAGCAGAACCTGCTTTAAATATCTGCTCTGGAGATTCAACACAGTAACACAGGAAAGCTGAGACTAAAGCACCTGAAAGATATACTGATGAGGGCCATCTGCTAGCCGGTCTGGAAATTGCAAGAACAAAAACTTCAGTTCTCTCTGTATCCTAACCCTTGAGAGAAAATCTGTGCCCCATTAGTGAGTCTCTGGTCCAATTCTGATAACTTAAGCTGGGAAACTTTAAAGACTTAGAATAAGTTGAACCAAATATCAAAAAAGAGCTGTGAAAAAAAATAAGCAAGAGAGAGAAATTGGTGGTCAGAGTAAAGTAACCAACATATTCAGATACCTAGACATCATCAAAAAAATTATAAGCCATACTAGGGAACAGGAAGAGACAGTCCAGTCAAAGGATCAAACCAAATATCCTGAAAAGATACAGGATTTAAGATGATTAGTGATAATCATACAACTCTCTTAAATCAATTCAAAGAATTGAAAGAAAACATGACTAAAGAGATAAAGGATATTAAGAAAACACTGCAGTTGTAATATAGGGGCTTTTTAGGGACTTGGGAATTGTCCTGAGTGACATTGAAATGACAGATATAGGCTATTTTATATCATCATATAACAGGCAGAAATGTGTGGGAGAGAGTGTGGTCTACAATGTGAACTATGGTCCATGCTTAATGGAAAAACCCCAGTATGTTTTTATCAATTGCAATTAATGTGCCACACTAATGAAGGATGTTTATGTGGAGGTTGTGCGAGGTGTGGGAGGTGGGGCATATGGGAATCCCTATATTTTTTGTGTAACATTTATGTAATCTAAGTATCTTTTTTTAAAAAAATTTAAAAAAGGAAAAAAAAAAAAAAAGAAAATACTGGATTCTGGGTGAACCTAAAGAACAATTTGAAAGCCTGAAAATAAAAGTAATAGATTTCATGGGAATGAGAGAAAAAATGGATGAAATTAAAAATACATTAGAGGCACATAGAGGAAATTTGAATTGCTTGAAGACAGAATTGGTGATTTCAAAGACAGAGCATCTGAACTGGAAAAGACAGGAGAACAGAAAGAGAAGAGAATGGAAAAAAATGGAACACAGTCTCAGTGAATTGAATGACAATGCGAAATGCAGAAAATTTCACATTATTGGTGTCCCAGAAGGAGAAGATAATGGAAAAGGGACAGAAGGAATATTTGAGGGCCTAATGACCGAAAACATACCAACCATTATAAAAGACATAAATATCAATATCCAAGAAGTATGACATACCCCAAACAGAATAAATCTGAATAGACCTACCCCAAGGCACCTACTATTCAGAACGACAAATATCAGAGATGAAAAGAGGATTCTGAAAGCGGCAAGAGAAAAACAAACATTACATAAAAGGGAAACTTGATAAGATTAAGTGCCCACCTCTCATCAGAAACCATGGAGGCCAGAAGAAAATGACATGATGTAATTAAGGTGCTGAAAGAGAAAAAATGCCAACCAGTATTCTATGTCTGGCAAAACTGTCCTTCAAAAGTGAGAGTGACTTCAAAGTCTTCATAGACAAACAAAAACTGATAAAATATGGTACTTAAATACCAAAATTACAGGAGATACTAAAGGGAAGGCTACAGCCTGGAAAGAAAAACAAGGGTGAGAAATTTGGAGAAGGTGAAGGTTATAAGAAGACAGACAATAGAACAATATGACAACAGAGAGCCAAAGGACAAAATGGATGAAGTAAGTAGTGCCTTTACAGTAATAATATTGAATGTTACTGGCTTGAACTCCCCAATCAAAAGACAAAGACTGATAGAATGGATTAAAAATTTTTGAACCATCTATATGTTGTCTACAAGAAACCTACCTCAGATGTAAGGACAAACCAGATGAAAAGTGAAAATTTGGAATAAGGTATTCCATGAAAACAGTAACCAAAAAAGAGCTGGAGGAGCAATAATAATATTGGACAAAATTGATTGCAAATGCAAAACTGTTATGAGGGATGAAGAAGGTCGTTATATATTAATAAAAGGGGCAATTCACCAAGAAGAAATAACTCTTTATGAAATACTATTTATGCACCTAACCTGAGTCCCTCAAGATACCTGAGACACACATTGGCAAAACTGAAGGGAGAAATATATGTCTCTACAATATTATTTGGAAACTTCAATATACCACACTAACTATTGGATAGAACATCTGGACAAAGGATTGATAAAGAAATGGAGAACACAAATAATATAATAAATGATCTAGACCTAACAGATATCTATAGAGCATTAAAATCTAAAGCAACTGGATATATATTCTTTTCAAGTGCTTATAGATACTTCTTCAAGATAGACCATATGTTGGGTCACAAGACAAGTCTCAATAAATTTAGACAGATTGAAGTCATATAAAACACTTTCTCTAATCATAATGGAATGAAGCTGGATATAAAAAATGGACAGAAAAAGAGAAAATTCATAAATGTATGGAGATTAAACAACACATTTTTAAATAACCAGTGGGTCAAAGAGTAAATTGCAAGAGAATTCAGCAAATATCTTGAGATGAATGAAAATGAGAACACAACATATCAAAACCAATAAGACACTGTATAGGCAGTACTGAGAGGGAAATTTATAGCCCTCAATGCATTAAAAAAGAAAAAAGAACTATAACTGAAGATCTACCAGCATACCTGGAGGAACTAGATAAAGAACAGCAAACTAATAACAAACTAAGCTGAAGGAAAGAAATAGTAAAGATCAGAGCAGATATAAATGAAATCAAGAACAACAACAACAACAAAAAACAATAGAGAGAGTCAACAAAACCAAAAGTTGGTTCTTTGAGAAGATTAACAAAATCAACAAACCCTTAGCTAGACAGATGAAGAAAAAAAGAGAGCATCCACAAATAAATAAAATCAGAAATGAGACAGGGGACATTATCGCTGACCCCACAGAAATAAGCGATATCATTAGAGGATACTATGAGCAATGGTATGCCAAAAAATGAGACAATGTAGAAGAGATGGACAAATTCCTAGGAACACAAGAACTGCCTACACTGACCTTAAAAGAAATAGAAGACCTCAACAAACCAATCACAAGCGAAGAGATTGAAACAATCATCAAAAACCTCCCAAAGATGTAAAATCTGGGATCAGATAGCTTCACAGGTGAATTCTACCAATCATTCAAAGACTATCTAATACCAATTTTGCTCAAGCTCTTCCAAAAAACTGAAGAGGAAAGAATGCTACCAAACTCATTCTATGTAGCCAATATCACCCTAATACCAAAACCAGGTAAAGATACTACAAAAAAAAAAAAAAAAAAAAA
>JAQZBX010061982.1:0-16981 GCA_029593785.1 Cabassous unicinctus
ATTAAAAGGGACAGAAGGAATATTCAAAGAAATAATGGCAGAAATTGTCCCAACTTTAAAGAAAAACATGAATATGTAAATTCCAGAAGCCCAATAAACCCCAAACATGATAAACTCAAAGAGAACCATGCCAGACACATAATAATCAAAATTCCCAATGCCAAGGACAAAGAGAGTTCTGGAAGCTGCAAGAAAAAAGCACTGAGTTATGCACAAGGAAATCACAATGAGATTAAGTGTTAATTTCTCATCACAAACCATGAAGGCAAGAAGGCAGTGGTACAAAATATTTAAAGTACTGAAAGAAAACAATTGCCAACCAAGAATATAATATTTGACAAGATTTCTTTCAAAAAGGTGGAAGAGATGAAGACATTCCCAGATAAAAAAAAGTTAAGGGAGTTCATGATCACTAGACCTGCCCTACAAGCAATGCTAAAGGGAGTTCTCCAGACTGAAAGGAAAGACTCTAAATGGTGGATCATGGTGGCATAAAGAAATAAAGACCTCCTGTAAGGGTAACCATATGGGTAATTATAAATGCCAGTATTATTATAGTGTATTGTTTGGAATTTAACTCTTCTTCTTACTTCTTACAGATGCTAAAATGAAAATGCATAAAAAGTAATGATAAATATATGGTTTTGGACATAAAATGTACAACAATAATTTGTAACAATTATGAAAAAAGGTAGGGGGTAAAGGGGTATAGGACCAATGTATGTGTATGCTATTGAAGATAAGTTGGTATCAAATCAAATATGATCATTATAGATTTAGGATGGTAAATTTTAACCCCATGTTAATCACAAAGAATATACACGAAAAATACATTCAGAAAGAGATGAAAAAGAACTCAAAATGATATAATACAAAAAACAAATGAATATGGAAGTAGGCATTCATGGAAGAATTGAAGTCAAAAAAGGTATAGGACTTATAAACAAAAAATAGCAAAATGGTAGAAGTAAATACTGCATTATCAGTAGTTAATTTAAATGTAGATGGATTAAACTCTCCAGTCAAAAGGTAGAGTGGATTAAAAAAAGCATGATCTAACCATATGCTGTTTACAAGAGACTAACCCTAAATTCAAAGACATAAGTAAGTTGAAAGTGAAAAGATGGAAAAATTGTACCATGCAAGTAGTAACCAAGAGATCTGGGGTAGCTATACTAATATCAGATAAAACAGACTTTAAGTAAAAAACATTATCATTAAATACTGATAAAGGGGACAATTAAACAAAAATATGTAATGATTACAAATATATATGTACCTAACAGCAGAGTTCCAAAATATATGAAGCAAATATTAAGGGGAGAAATAAAAAGTTGTACATTAATATTAGGAGATTTCTATACACCACTTTCAATAATGGATAGAACATCTAGACAAAAGATTAATAATGAAATACATTAAAGACTTGAAAAAAACTCCCAAACAGCTATACCTAACAAACACATACAGAACACTTCACCCCACAAGAGAATACATACTCTTCTCTAGTGCACTTAGATCATTCTCCAGAATAGACCATATCTTAGGTCACAAACAAGTCTCAATAAATGAAAAAATATTGTAATCATACAATGCATCTTCTCTGACCACAATGAAATGGAAGTTAACACCAATACAGAGGAAGAAATAGAAAATTCAGAAATATGTGGAAATTAAACAATGTACTCTTAAATAACCAAAGGGTCAAATAAGAAATTACATGGGAAATTAGGAAATATCTTGAGGAGAATGAAAATGAAAACTGAACAAACCTGAACTTATGGGTTGCAGCAGGGACAGTGCTGAAAAGGAAATTTATAGTTCTAAATGCTTACATTAAAAAAGAAGAAAGATTTCAAATCAGAGACTTAATTTTAGACTGGAGAATCTACAAAAAAAGAGTAAACTAACCGAAGTGTGCAGAATGAAGAAAATAACAAAGGTTAGAACAGAGATAAATGAAATAGAGAAATTTTAAAATGGAGAGAATTAAAAAACCAAAAGTTGGATCTTTGAAAAAAAGTCAATAAAATTGACAAGCCATTAGCTATACTGAGAAAGAACAAAAGAGAAAGGACACAAATAACTAAAATCAGAAATCAAAGGGGGCATTACTACTGATCCCACAGAAATAAAATGGACTATAAGAGGAAGATATTAATGACTGTACACTAACAAATCAGATAACCTAGAAGAAATGGACAAACTCCTAGAAACACACAATCTACCTATACTGACTCAAGAAGAAATAGAAGATCTCAACAAACCAATAATGAGTAAAGAGATTGAATCAGTAATTAAAAACCTCCCAACAAAGAACCTCCCAAATTTCACAGGTGAATTCTACTAAACACTCCAAAAAGAATTAACACCATCTTGCTCAAAATCTTATAAAAAATTGATGAGAAGGTACCACTCCCTAACTCATTCTAGGAGGTGAACATCACCCTCATACAAAAGCCAGATAAAGAAACCACAAGAAAAAAAAATTATAGACCAATATCTCTTATGAATATAGATGCAAAAATCTGCAACAAAATACTAGGAAACTGAATCCAACAGTATATTTTAAAAATTCTACACCATGATCAAGTGGGATTTACCCCAGGTGTGCAAGGTTGGTTCAACATAAGAAAATCAAATGTTATGCACCATATTAACAGAACAAAAGAAAAAACACGTGAGGAAGTTATGATGAGTGAAATAAGCCAGACACAAAAGGACAAATATTATATGATTTCACTGATATGAAGTAATTAGATAAGCAGATTAAAGAGTCAGAAACTAGAATATAGACTTTCAGGATGGGGTGGGGGTAAGGAATGAGAGTTAATGCTTAATTGGTAGACAGTTTCTGTTTGGGATGATGGAAAAGTTTTGGTAATGGATGGTGGTGATGGCACAGCATTGGGAACATAATTAATAGCACTGAATGATGTATTTAAATGTGGTTAAAAGAGGAAAATTTAGTTTATATATATGCTATTAGAAAACTTTTTTAAAAATCATAAGACTGCACAATGCAGTGAACCCTGATGTAATCCATGGACTGTAGTTAATTACATAATTATAAAATGTCATTTCATCAATTATAACAAATGTAACACTAATGCAAGTTGTTAATAATAGGGTAGTATATGGGAACTCTGTCTTTTATGAATTTATTTTCTATAAACCTGCAATTTCTCTAAAAAAAATAATTCTATTGTTGTACCACATGGAACATAAAATTATTAAATATGAGAATATAAGTAGAATATTTCTTCTGTACCCATACCTTGTGGTCCATATATGTCCAACAATTTTCCTGCTAAGAAGTCAGGAGTGAGATGAATCTTTTCACCCTTTTCTCCACACTTTCCCATTTGCTCAGTGTAGGGCTCATCATTACCAGAAGGATCACGTACAGCAACTAGAACATCAGCCTGAAATTTAAGAAAACGTTTTTATTATCACAAAATTTCAGTAAACAGTTTGACCTTATTCACACTGGAATATTTTGAATACTTGATATTCTCACATTTTTGTAGGTCTCAAGTTTTGGTCTCACATACTCAGGTTTTGTCTTCCATTTTTCAGGAATCAAAATGGCAACATTTTTGAAATAAAATCTTTTTTCTGTAGCTTCAAACATGTATGGAGATGCCTCGGTCACCATGTCCTGGGAAGAAAGAAAACATACATAACAAATATAATTATTACTGAAGATAGACCAACCTGCCAATCATTCAAATTTACATCCATGTTTCATGTTTTCAAAGGTTATCAAGATAGAAATGTTAAATAATAAGATATTATTATTATCTTACCACACACTCGGCATCACTGGGTAATGGTTAGCAATGTAGACTCCAATGTCAGACATTCATTCTTGGTCCATCACTTATTGTGTGATATTCAGGTAATTTCCTTAATTCCACCTGAGCCTCACTTCTCCCACTTATAAAACGGGAAATATTACAGTGACTAGCTTTTAAGGATTCTGTAAGAATCAAATGAACTCCAGTATGTGAAGCACTTGGAACCATTTTTTCTTATCACATTGTAGGTGTTTATTAAATTTAGCTATTAATTGCATTTCATTTGATCCTTTGAGCACCAATAAGCCTTTAAGAAACTGAGAATTACAGAGCATAAGTCTAGTGGAGAGGAATTAAAATTAAAGTTAGTATGACTTCAGTGCCTGCTGACACTTGTGATAATTTTATAGCTTACTAAATGTTATGATAGGGGAAGCAGATGTGGCTCAAGCGATTAGGCTTCCGCCTACCACATGGGAGGTCCCAGGTTCAGTTCCCAGTGCCTCCTGGAGAGGGTAAGCTGATGCGGTGGGCAGGTGCAGCAAGCTGACGCAACAAGATGATGCAACAAAAGAGACACAAAAAGGAAATACAATGATACACACAACAAACCAGGGAGCTGAGTGGCTCAGGTGATTGAGCGCCTCTCTTTCACATGGGAGGTCCTGGGTTCGGTTCTCGGTGCCTCTTAAAGAAAAGGCAAACAGACACAGAAAGCACACAACAGATGGACACAGAGAGCAGACAGCAACCACAAACAACGAGGGGAGGAGGATAAATAAATAAAATAAATCTTTAAAATAAATGTTATGATAGTATTTATTTTTGGTATAGTGCTAAGAGTTAGATATAAGGAAGTAGCATAATAATATCATTTCTTTTCAGATGACACCTAACTTTATTTCTCTAAAATGAAAGAGCTGCAATTTTAAATTATAAGTGCTTCTGCATGTCCCCTGAGACTCATCATGACATGGAGTAGAGAGGACATTACAAGATATTCCTTATAGGAAGGTGGCATTGGATCTGTTAAGACTTAAAACCTCTGCCCTCGATAGTGAATATCAACAGAGGAAAGAAGAGGACTGAAGATTGAGCCCCAGGGGGACTCTAGCATTTAGAAATGGGAAGAGGAGTCAGTGCAGGAGAAGGAAATGAGAAGCTGCAGGATAAGCTCATCCACATCAAATGTTGCTGAGCATTCGGGTAAGATGAGACTAAAAACTGGCCACTGGATTTAGCAACATGGGTGTGTGTATGGAGACAACAGCTCCACGAGAGTGGAGTCAAGAGAGTGGGAGGTGGAGAACTGGAGGCAACCAATACAGGCCATAGATCAAGAAGTTTTGCTATTAATATAAATTAAAGAATAGAGAAATGAGGCAGCAGATGGAGGAGGACTTTGGGGCAGGGGAATTTTATTTTGTTTTGTTTTAAGATGAGAACTAGTATAACATATTTGTATGCCAATGGGAAAAAATTGATAACATGATAAAAAATGGATCGTTGCAGGAGCAAAGACCTTGCTAGAGTGGACCAGATTGGCTTGACTACAATGCCTAGTGGGGTTGGTCTTACAAAGTGTTCATCATTATATAGGAAAGTGCAGCAGTATTTGGATATTGGGGCAGAGGTGAATTCTGCTCTGCTACTTCCTAAATGGACACACTTGGGGAATTTATTTTATATCTCTGGGCTTCAGTTTCTCCCTTTGAAATAGGGATAATAATGGATATCTTTCTAGTTTTCAAAAGTGTGCTTAATAACTTGCATTTCCCTCTTCAAACAAACCAGATTTAACATTGTATCATCTTTTAAAATAAAAAAATGGAGTCAAATCACCAAAAAATGAATGCAAAAACTTTCTATTTTAGAATATTATATTACAATTTAACATAAGAAATGTGAATTTTCAGTGACTCCCAAGGAAAAAAAATAAGCAGCATGAAATGCTCTTGTTAATAGAAATACAAATAAGGGGTCTTTGCTTTGGCATCTTTTCCAGATTTTGAGAAAGTGACCTTATGTCTAAATAGATATTTCAACTCTTGAGGCTGAAAGAAGGTTGGATAGCACATAGGACAGGCTGGAACTTCCTTAAGAATTTTGTTCATCATTGGATTCCTAGTTCTTGACATAATGGAAATGTTCAGTAAATATTTGTTGAATGAATGAGCAAGCCCATGAATGAATGATTGAACGAAGTGGTTAGGGTGAGTGGCAGACTGGTCCAATAATGCCAAACAGGTCATGCCTGGTACCTGTGCCCTGAGGAGACTACAAAATACTCCTATTGTGTATCTTCTTGTGTGTGTGTGTGCATGAGAGAGAGAGAGAGAGAGAGTGCACTTTCCCCTGACTCTCTCTTCCTCAGCTATTTGAAGTGAATGCTCATGGCTTCTACAGCTAGTATTGTCCAGTGGGTGGAGCTGCAGCGCCATCTGCCGACCTTGTAGGTAGGGAAATGTTGAGTACTGACCTGATGAAGCAAGCATTTTAAAAGCTGACTTAGAGGTTTCTGTCCCTACAAGGGCAACAGGGGAAGATTACCCCCTCAGAAAAAAGGCCATTGAGCAGGGAATGAGGGATGGCTGGGAAACATGGCAAAGCCCACAGTGAGGTCCCTCAACCCTGCCCATATGGAACACCAAATGGGAAGAAACACTCATACCATGCTATAACACTTAAATCTTTAAATCAGGGGTTCTTAACCTTTTTTGTTCCACGGATCCCTTTGCCAGTCAGGTGAACACCACGGACCCCTTACTAAGTCCACACTACACTGTGTATTATTTAATAAATACATCACACCCACACCAACACATCCTCACAAGAATGTTTTTTTGAATTTCGATTCAACCTTGTTAAGAACCCCTGCTTTAAATGTTCCTCATACAGAGAAGGAAGTGGTGGAAGCCACCTTATCTCATGCCCAACTCATTTAGGACTCATATCCCAAACTCAAATGCCAGTTTTCAGAAGCAGATGTGGCTCAGGAGTTGAGTGCCCACCTCCCACTTGGGAGGTCCTGGGTTTGGTTTCTGGTGCCTCCTAAAGAAGGAAAAAACCAGACAGACAATGAGCAAAAAAAAAACAAAAAACAACGAGCA
This sequence comes from Cabassous unicinctus, assembly GCA_029593785.1. Taxonomy (NCBI): domain Eukaryota; kingdom Metazoa; phylum Chordata; class Mammalia; order Cingulata; family Chlamyphoridae; genus Cabassous; species Cabassous unicinctus. The sequence goes on from JAQZBX010061982.1 coordinate 6,911, forward strand.
GACAATGAGCAAAAACAACAAGCAAAGAGAGGAGGGAGTAATTGTAGTGAGAAATACATTTCTCAGGAGGAAAACTCCTGAAATAATGAGATGAAAGCACATTGAATGCTGTAAAGCACCATACAAATAGAAATTACTGTTATCATTAGAGATAAGGCATCTATGTTCTCCTTCTAGTATGTTCCTGAACCCCATTGTCTAGTCAATAACAGAAACAGCCACATTTTTTCCCCCACATTTTCTTGTCTGTTGTTCCTAGTGGCTACTTTATTTTTGTTGATGCCATTTTCAAAGTTTGGGGAAAATTTGAAAATTTACCCAAGGGTTCTGATTGTTAAAAGAGAGATTTCAGAAGGTATGAATTTCCCTTTTACCAATGATAGTAATATCTGACAGTCTTCAGGTTAAATAGGTAAGCTTCCCCACCACTACCACCACTGTGCCTGCAATTTTCTAGCCCCAAACTCCCTCCTGGCAGTAGAGGTTGTTCTTTCTCAAAACTTGACCTTTTTTAATTTGCCCTTGCTCAGAACAAGGAACCTTTGGAGAGGACCTGCAGGGCCTTTGAACTGTTAACTTCTGAGCTCATACTCAGAATCTTTGCTCAGAAACAAGCCTCAGTCCCTTTGGCATGGTTAAGGATGACATTTTCCTCTGAGAGGGATCAAATGGGGGACTGGTAGCCAAGGACTATGTCTGGCATTTATTGAGCCCTTACTATGTGCCAGGATTTACGCATGCATTTTTAACGTTATTTTTAAATGTTTGAGATAATTTGAGACTTACAGAAACTGGCAAATATTATACAGGGTTTCTATATATCCCCATATGCATGCATTTTACAATTTAATCCTATGAGGAAGGCCTATTATTATCTCTAATAATAGAGATAATAATACACATAATACTCATTACACAATCCTGCCTCTGTGTTATAAGGCTTCTCCCTCTTATCTTAGTGGCTTGCTACAGCAAGACCCCCGCACAAGTACTCCAACCTTGACCAGGACCTTCTCTAATCCACCTTTAGAAAACTTAAATGCCTCTGTTAGGACAGAAGGAATCTTCTCCACTCCCAGAGAAGCAACAAGTGAGTTGCTGCCACTCAGCAGCCCTGAGAGGATCCTTTACATTTTAGCTGAAAAAATGCTGGTTTCCTCCCATCGGAACAACATCAGTGTTGTTCTTTAGTAAGAGATCTGCACCCTGGGTTCCTATATTACTGTCACAAGGAAGGGGGCTACAATTGTGAGAATAAAGGGAGAATCTGGTATGTGCCAATGGTAAAATTCAGCAAAGGAGTTACCCTCTGGGCATCTCATAATATCTGACAAATGTAGCTGGATCTGCCGTAGCACAGAACTGAATAATTTTCAATGGAGTAATTCACAGCCAATAAATATAGTCACCATTCATTGAGCACTAATAATGTGTCAAGGTCTGGATTATATGTAGTGCATTTGTTATATCATCCCTCACAAGAATCCTAATGGTCAAATAATATTACTCCCCTTTTACAGATGAAGAAACTGAGACTCAGTGACATGAAAATAAGTTGCCAGGTTTGCCTAGCTGGAGTTGTTCTCTCCATCACAACATTTATATATATGAACATATATACATATATATATACACACACATATATATATGTATATATAATTCTATATATTTATTTATAAAAGCACAGATAATTGCCGTTTCAGACTTACCTTTATTTGTTGAATGAGTGTTTCATCTTCTGGTACATTAGAGTCAATTGCAATGACAATGCCTTCATAGCCATTATTATTCAGCTGAATGAGTGAGTTGCTCAGGGTCCCTTCCAGAAGGTAAAGGGCCAAAATGAAAACAGAACTCTTAAATGATCCCATTGCTAGACATCTCCCTTCAACTTCTCTCTTTGGAAAATATTGGGTTTGGAGGTATCTTTTCTTACCCATATATATATATATATATATATATATATATATATGTGTGTGTGTGTGTGTGTGTGTGTGTGTATAGACACATATTTTTCCAAGTTAACAGAGGTGGTTTATCATAGGACTTTAACCCCTTGACCCAAAATTGTTTCATAATTATATTTATCTCCAGTATGAGGAACAATAATTTAGTCTTACATTCTGTTTACTTTAAAACATTTCATGTTGAAAGAAGCATCGCTCTTGCCTTGAGCTGAGCCAGATACTGAGAGGGTGGGGAGCCCACATCCGGTTCCTTGGAAGGAGTCACAGGTGACAAGCAGTTTGGCCATTGAAAGATGTGTTTACTTCTTACAAATATTTGTCCAGCCACAAATACCGACCCACCCAAGCCTACCCTCTATCCCTCACCCCACAGAAGCCTGACTTGCACGTGTTCAATGAGCTTTCATTAAATGTAACCCACATATCCAGTTAACCTCTCATGGTGGTCTTTATTTTTATACCTCACCAACCTTGACTTAAATCTCTGCATATCTTGGCATTCCTCATAGAAAAACCACTTGCACCAAAGACATTAACAAACAACATAGATATCATTGAAGATTTTATAATGGAGAGAGAAGATAAAATTTATACCGCAATTTCCAAAGTAAGCTCCCTCAAGTTTTTTTTTATCAGACGCTGCCTTTTCTATTCCATATCTCCTACTAGTAAAAAAAAATTTCAAATTAACAACATTAAATTATTTTGCTGAAACTGTCACTCATAACATGAATATGGACTGTCAACTACTGCATAGAGTCTTTTTTTTTCTTTTTTCTTTTTTCTTTTTGGCTTTCACCATTTCTATTCATTTCTAAACATTTATAAACCACCTTTTTACCAGTTCTGCACAGATTAAACCTCAACTTTCCATTCTCTAACCTCATTCTATTTCTGGTGACTTATATTCTCCATGGGCTTGCTCATTTTATTTAGTTCATAATAGTGAAATCACACAATATTTGTTCTTTTGTGTCTGGCTTGCTTCACTCAACATAATGATCTCCAGATTCATCCAAGTTGTCATAGGCTTCATGACTTCATTTTTCCTTACAGCTGAATAATATTCCATCATTTGTATATACCACAATTTGTTTATCCATTCATCAGTTGATGGACACCTGGGTTAGTTCCATCTTTTGGCAATTGTGAAAAATGTTGCTGTGAACATCGGTGTGCAGATGTCTGTTCATGTCCCAGCTCTCAGTTCTTCTGGGTATATACCTAGTAGTGGTATTGCCAGGTCACACAACAGATCTATATCTAACTTCATTAGGCACTGCCAAACAGACTTCCACAGATGTTGTACCATTCTACATTCCCACCAACAGTGAATAAGCCTTCCTATCTCTCCACATTCTCTCCAACACTTGTAGTTTTCTGTATTTTAAATATTGGCCATTCTAGTAGGTGTGAAATGATAACTCATTGCAGCTTTGATTTGCATTTCCCTAATAGCTAGTGATGTTGAGAATTTTTTCATGTGTTTTTTCTCCATTTGTATTTATTCTTTAGAAAAATGTCTATTCAAGTCTTTTACCCATTTTTAATTGAGTTGTTTGTTTTTTTCAATTGTCGAATTGTAGAATCTGCATAGAGTCTTTTTAAGTTTGCCAAACATCAGATGAAAACTCAAATTGACTTGTAACTTTCCTGTACTCAAATTACTTAAAATATCTCTTCATTCCATTACTTTATTTGGTCTTCACATGATGGTAAACCTCAATTTCACCTCGTCCATTTTTTTTTTTTTTTACTTTGTGTCATAAAAATTAAATTCGTACTTGTTGGTAACATAATCTCAAACAACTGAAAATGAAGCATTGAAATAGAATGAATTACTGAATTAGAAAGTGTTTTTTCAGATGATCTAAAATGTTGTTTTATATAAAAATATATATGTATTTAATATACATATGAAATTTTAAAATTTTTAGATTCTACAAAATTATTGGACTTCCAACTAAATGTGTCTTTGTTTGGGTTTCCTAGAAAACAGAGCCCAAGTTAAACTTATATGCCAACAATTTATTTTGAAGTTTAATTGCTGAGCGGTCAGAATGAGGGAAAAGCGAAATGAGTTAGCGAGGACTAGGAAGCTATGGAAGGTAATGCATTACTATGCTGGCCACTGCCATACAATGAAGCACCCCAACAGGTCACTCTGCCCTGCAATACCTTAGCATGCCTTGGTGCAGTCCATTGGAAGAAGGAAGGAGAGTGTTTGGCTCCCTCCCATATTTTACAGGTAACCAACTCCCCTGGACTTCCTGGCTGTATCATTCAGCCCCTTTCCTAGTTTCTTGAAAAGAGTGATGCTATGCCCTATGGTGTGGGAGAGGCCAGGGATTCCAAGTGTTCCTGGTTGGCCTCAGGCAGCAGAACCTCTTGGACCTGCAAGGAGTTCATAGGGAATAAGGAGGATGAACTACTCAGATCCACTTAAGACCTTTTGTCATATCCAGCTTCAATATTACAGTGTAGGGTTTGCATTTTTTTTTTGTGAGCGCAAGCTGTCTTGCCTTTTCCCTGAGAGACAACATAAGTCCAATCAGTCATACAATCTCCTTCAAGTAGTGGCCAATTGCAATCTTCTAAACTACATAAAAAAAGAGGATTATTGAAATAAATTGCAATGCCTGCTGGTACAGCTGGTCTCAAGGATATTATAAAGTATTTATCATCTCCTTCCTTCATTACCCATTCCTGATTTGTCACACTTTTAGCCAGTATTTTGGCTGCCTATGTTGTTTGCCTGTTGGGGTAACTCTGCCCTTCATCCCTGAGGGGTCTGAGCTTTTAGTTGTCATGCCCTTGTTGGGTTGTGGTTGCTGCTGTTGCTTTTGACAGGTTTCCATTGGTATGACAGACTGAGGTTAGGTGCCTCCCCAGATTCCTTTGGCCTTCCCTGGGTCTTGGATGCTTGCTGGATGGAGAGTCCTGGTTGCTGCCACATCTGCTTTATTTCCTAATTTCACTGGATTTCCTCAGCTTCTCTGAGGGATAGAACCTGGTTTAGCTCTGCCTCCACTGTGCTGGCTCTGGTGGGAGTTCCACGGTCTTTGCCCAAGTCTGGCCTGAACAGATATCTCCACAGAGGCTTTGGCTCAGATGAAGCACTGCATCATGAGTCCTGGGATTTGGTTTCTTCAGGGGCAGCCAGGATGGGTCAGATAACACAAACCAGAGGTGCACAGAGTTAATGCCCTGCCAGACAAATTTTTACTAAAGACACAGACTATTTCCAGCTTCCCAGAAGTTTCTTTTATGTTCCCTCCCATCAATAACTTTCCACAGTAAGTCATTATTCTGACTTCTATTGCCACATAGATTAGTTTTACCTGTTTTTGAGCCTCATATAAATGGGAATAAACAGTATATAGCCTTTTGTGTCTGACTACTTTCACATAACATCTTCTCCATGAGATTCAGCATGGTGTTGCATGTTGCAGTAATATGTTCTTTTTTCATTATTCCATAGCCCACAATTCATTTATCCATCACTGTCAATGAATATTTGGGTTATTTCCAGGTTGGGGCAATTATAAGGCATTGATTTCACTGAGTGCAAATATACCAACAGTGGAGTTGCTGGGTCACAGGGCATACATGTCTGGTTTTAGTCAGTACTGCCAAATACATTTTAAAGTCAAATGCTTTTAAAGTGTTTGTGTTTCTACCAGTTTCTCTCAGTCTTTATAATTTTAGTCATTCTAGTGGGAGTGTAGTTGTATTGTTCTGTGGTTTTAATTCCCTTTTTTTTTTTTTTTTTTTTTTTTTTTTTTTTTTTTTTTTTTTTTTTTTTTTTTTTTTTTTTTTTTTTTGATGGTTAATATTGTTAAGCACCTTTCCATATGCTTATTTTCTGTTTGGATATTCTCTTCTGTGAAGTGCCTGTTGAAATCTTTTTGGCCAATTTTTACTTAGTTTGTTAGTCTTTCTCTTGTTGATTTATAGTTCTTTATATATTCTGTATATGAGTCCTTCATTGAATATGTGTATTGCAAATACCTTCTCCCAGATTGTGGCTACCCTTAATGGTGTCCTTGGATGAAAAGAGGTTCTTAATTTTAAAGGAATCCAATTTAATATTTTATTTTATGGGTAGAGTTTTTATGCCATATTTAAGACAGTTTATCAAAGTTCATGAAGTTATTATTCATGGTTTTATTCTAGATGTTTTATTGTCTCATCTTTCATATTTAGATGTATGATCTATCTGAACTTATTTTTGTGTGTGTATGACATGAGGTAGGATTCAAGGCTTATTTTCCCCCTCTATAACATCCAATAGACTTTCACAATTATTGAAAAGATCATACTTTACCCACTCAATTGCATTTGTGTTTTTGTTGTAAATGAGGTGAATTCAAATGTACGGACTGTTTCTCTACTTTTTATTCTGTTCCATTGGTCTATTTGACTATTCTTACTTCAATAACATACTGTCTTTACCACTGTAACTTTATAAGTCTTGGTATCTGGTAGTATAAACAATCCAGGTTTGCTTTTCTTCAAGATTATTTGGCTATTTTAGATCCTTTGCATTTCAATATGGAATTTTTTTAAAAAGTTTGTTAATTCCCCCCATCCTACACAAACTTGCTTGTTTTTTTTTTATGGGATTGTATTGAATCTATAGATCTGTTTGAGGAGAACTGACATCTTTACAATAGTGAGCCTTTGAATTCATGAACATGGTATATCTCTTCATTTTAAATTTTCTTTAATTTCTTCATCAATGCTTTACAATGTTCAGAGTACAGGTCTTGCTCATCTTTCATTAGGTTTATTCCTACAATGGATTTTTATGTATTGACCTGAAAGAGATGTGTTAAAATCCCCAATTATGATTGTCAGTTTGTCTTTCTTTTTCTTAAAATGTTTTCTTCGTTCTGTCAACTTTGCTTTGTGTTTTTGAAACTATGTTATTTGGTGTACAAATTTAGGATTGTTAAGTAATTAACATTATGAAATGTCTCAAATCTACTTTTTATGATATTGCCTCAAATCTACTTTATATGCTACTTTGGCATTTTGGATGTTGAAAAAATTAAAAACAAATGCAATATAGCTAGCACAATGCTGGGCACCTTATATTCATTCAGTAAACAAAGTTTCTTTCCACGTCCTCTTTCCTTCCACTTAACTAAACTTCATACTTAGAGGGAGAGATAAGAGAGTAACAAATAAGATGGGGAAAGCTGGGGTTTTGCATCAAACAGCAGCAAGTAAGAATGGTCAAGGTATATTTTAAGAACATGGATGTTTAAGAGTCAATTTTAAGCTGTTTGTCATGTAGCACCTCAATATTACTCCTGCCTCCACCCCACCCCACCCCCAGTTCATTATCCCCTTTAGCAATGGTAATAAGGCCGTGAGGAAACAGGCATTCATACCTCGTTGGAGAAAAATTTGTACAAATATTTTGGAGGCCAAAATTCATCAAAATGTAAGTGTGTGAACCTTTAAGACAGCAATTCCATTACTTGGAATTTACCCTACAGACATATTCACATAGATGCACAACATTACATGTACAATGGACAAATTCATATAGGTACACAAGATTACATGAACAAGAGTTTCTCTTAAAGCATACTTTATGATAGCAAGAAACTGAATAGCCCAAATATCAATTAATAAAGGAATGAATAAGTAATCTTATATAACACTTATTTTATTTATTACATCTTGTTTAAGCACTCTTTATATATCTATACTTTTTATAATAGCAAGCTTTACTTTTGTAATTGAAATAAATTATAAATAAATATAAAAATGTTGGAACAAAGACCATCATTTTGAAATCCTAGCATGTTTGAATAAGAGAGATTTCTGTCTTCACTAATCTTAATTTCTAATCTTTTTTTTTCTTCTTTACCCTTTAATTTCGCTCTCTTCTTTTCCTTTTATCTTCATAATCTAGCTTCTTTTTTCCTAAATTGGTGTGGTAGTTTGAGATCACTTTATGAATCCCAAAAAGAGAAAGATTATGTTCATCAACTAATCTATTTCTCTGGGTGTGATACCCTTTGATTTCATTAACTCCAACTGAGGGGTATTTGATTAGATTACCTTTTAAGATTTCTGTAGGGCTTTTTATTGGACTATGTCAGTAAGGTGTGACTCAGGTTGAGTCCCCACCCCCTTACTGGGTCTAATATAAATGGACTCACACAGATGGACAGACGGAGGAAAAAGGAAGCTACCATGTTTGATCCTGATACATAAGAGAGAGGATCACTTATGCATGAAGCCTCCAAGAGGTTGGACCCACAGAGCAGCTTAAGAGGAGACTCAGCCCTGCAATATGGCTGATATCTTACAGATGAGCATGAGAAGAGAGTGGACCAGCTGAGGCTGGTATAGGAGACCCCAAAAGAGACAAGCCCTATGCTTGGTTGCTCAAAGCTGAGCTCCAAGAGATGGTAAGATTCTGGAGGGGGAATCTGAAACCTCTGCAGAGATTGGCGGCCACCTTGCTTCACCACATGGCAACATTCCAGGATCAACAGTAGCTGACTTTGGTGAGAAAGTATCTCTGATGATGCTTTCATGGCCTTGGAATTGTAAGCTTTACCCCCAAATAAATCCCCTTTATAAAAGTCAACAGATTTCTGGTACTTTGCATCGGTACCCCTTTGGCAAGCTAAGACAATTGGTGTGCAGTAAGGTCATGCCAATTGAAAAAGTGTTCCTTATGGATGTTTGTTAATTTATGTTGCTTCTATTCCAGTGAACCAGGGAGGTAGAAAGCAATTGTCCACTGTACTGGATAACTTCCTCCTTCTTGCATTCTTGAGGTAATTGTTCTCAGAGAGCAGCTTTTTGATAAGACTCAGCACCCTGTAGCTGAGAGAGAGTGGGAAAGGAAATTGGTCATCATCTGGGTCACTCTCCAGCCCTCCCAGGAACCATCTTGCTTGATAAGAGCTATCCATTTTAAGGGCAGGAGGGATATATACAGGGAGGAATGCCTTTTGACCTTTGGGGACAAACTTTACCTCCATGGACATGAGCATAACATGTGCCAGTGTTTGTATCTTCTCTCTCTATCCTCATGTATCCTGTTATCTGTATCCCTAATGTTCCTCTTATTTTGTCTCTCTCTTTGTGCCTGATCTGTGCTTTTTCAACTCCCTATGATATATACACATGAAGTCAGACACTCCTTTTAGAGTCTTCTATTAAATACTTACCTAACTTTCCCTCTGCTTCTAGTCTATCACCTGCTTCCCTATATTTTGCATTTATAGATCTTAATACATTATGCAACATCCACCCAAACTTTATAACGCCTTTTTTATCTTTTTCATCAGTTGGATTTTCTATTGGCCTTATGAATCCACTCCTCCATGAGGAACCATTTTCATTTTATTTTAAATTTATTTCTCTTTTCTTTCCTGTCTTCTCAACTTCATTTAAATCTTTTTCTCCTCAAAAGGACCAAATATTCCTATCATGTCAATGTTGTCATAACAAACAGAAAACATCAAAATCAAAAGTAAAGTGGGTTCTACATGACTTCAGTTTAAATGCTCAACGCAATTTATTTGCCCTCTTAATTGTAGCTTCCAATATGTCCAATGCATATAATCAGGTCAGGGCACACAATGCATTTAGAGGTGGAAGATAATGAAGTCTATAAAATCCATCAGCACAAGAGCCGCGGGACTGCAGGTAAATACCTTTTAATGAGGTAACTTAGGAGGCAGGCCTGACTCTGCGTCAGTGGAGGATCTAAAGCCAAGGGCAGTTAGAGGCACAGATCTGACTTCAGTTGTCAGCGAGAATGGTGCAAGTTTCTTCATAGCACGGCATTGCACCCAGGAGTGAGACTGGGGTCAATCTGCCTCAACCTTATGCTCACTCGGGTACAATCTTTACTGTTTTTGTAAGGAGTGCCCATCTGGACTGGCACTAAGCCAGTCCATATTATTTATTAGCATGAATGTCTGGTTATCACTTATCTAAAATGTTTTTTATGTTCTATTTGAGGTCAATATGTGTACAATATTTCAGTATTTTTCTCAATTTGTTTACATTCTATTTTTTTTACATGTTTCAAGTTTTGGGGATTCAAGATCATTAATATCATTTC
>JAQZBX010061983.1:0-16988 GCA_029593785.1 Cabassous unicinctus
TATCTGTGAACATGGTGCTAAAGGCTATCACATTCCTCAAACATTTAAGAAGTGGCTACTATGTACTGACACTTTTTGCAACACTGATCCAAGATAGAAGTTCTGCCCACCTCACATATCCATTCCAGTCAGGGTGTCCATCAGTAACACCAAATAGCATCTGCATGTGGTGCATCTAGTGAGATGTGACACCATCAGAGGCTCCTTGAGATGTGGACATGGCTTCTCTTATTGGGATCAGTTTGTTGCATGAGAGCCTCCATTCAAGAAAGTGAGCTTTTATAGGCAAGGAGAGATGGGGTCCCCTTAGCTCAGAGCAAGATACGGAATGAGTTGTTTGAGCCAGGGAGGGGCTGGGCATAGCCCCAAGCTCCACACACTCTATGGTGCCTACTGGAGGGCAGAGTTCGAGTCAAAGTAAGCTGTGTCTGGGGTGCTGGGGTGCTGGATACAGAGGGGACCCTGGGGCTCAGGACCAGCCCATGAGAAAACCAGCCCCCAACACAGCCCTATCCCAGCTCCACTTCCCCCACTACTACATAATCAACCACAGGTCTGGATAGTAGGTTACTGAAAAACCTGCTACTGATCAACCTTGGACCGCAGCCCTGCATGCTCCACAACTGTGGGGCTATGGTACCATACACCTTATCTTTAGGAGCACGGTGGCTGTGGGAAGAAGAAACCCACACATGACATGCAGAGAATGAGACAGCATCTTGGGGTATGGGCTAAGGATTGTGGGTTCACGAGGTTTCAGTAGCAGCTGAGGCAGGATACAGACTCAATTCCTTCAAGGGTCAGATATTTATGACACTCCTCGTGTGTGCTAGTGCCTAGGCATCATGATCAAAACAATCCATCCTGCTTTCATGGAGTTCCAGTAGGAGGAGCCAGGGGGGAATGACATAGAAATAAAACAGACTTTGCTGAAGATAGGAAGAGTTGGTCAGATCATATATAGAGAAAATCCTACAATTGAGGTTCTTTTCTAACTCCCTTCCTGAGCCTCAGTCAGCCAGTGCCATCACAGGCCAAGTGGAGTTGGAGAAGGGAAATGCTGTCTTCTGGATTGGCAAGTGCAGACAGAGGAGTACAGCCAACATGAGGGTTAACATGTACGTCCTTGTGAATACACGGGTTATTCCCCTCAATGTACAGCCTGCCCATCTACCCCAGCACCATTTCATCCTTCCTGGGCACCTGGCTGGCCTAAGCCTCAGAGTATTTCTTGCAGTCTTCAGACCTTCTCTGCCCCAAGCAGCTGGTGGCCTATTTGTAGCTCACCATGTCTAGCTCACTACTGCACCACCATGTCCACTTTTTACATGCTCAGCTGGAATGCCTGGATTCCCCTGAGTCAGAAACAGAGGGTGAGTAGGACTGGGGTTGGGTTCCCGTGTGCATGTGGTTCCCACAATGAGGAACCTCCAGAGATGGCTTTTGTCCAGGAGCAAAGATCATCTTCAGATATCTCATCAGGGGTATGGCAGTCTGTGGAAACATCTAGAGTTGGGTGGTGTTCTTGGGCTGGGGCAACAACTTCTTTGACTAGTAGTCATCTCTAAGGCCTTCCAGCCAGGCTTTCCACCCTGGGATGAGGCAGATGGTCACCATAGCACCAGCAGAGTGCAAAGGAAGACATTGAGGTAGACCTCCTCACCCATGGTTCAGAGATCTGGGCTTGGGTGGGGGTGGACATGGATCCACTAAGCAGCTCTGGGTTGTTTAGGCTGTAATGAGACAACCTGGATCATATCCCCATGATCATCCTTGTCACCCCCAGCATGCAATGCAAGACTTCACCAGGAAACATTCTTTGTGTTCTGCTTATAACAGGCCCTCCGGGTTGCTCCCTCCACCCCAATGCCAGTATAACTGGAACCTTCTTCACCTGGAAACAGGACAAGGATTTGCACATCTTTGAGTCCCCTCTTTTGCCTACCTGCTTTGCTATCCTCTTAACATGTTGGATATGCCTTCAAGTCTGTGCTCAGATAACTCCTTGGAATCTTCTACAAATGTTTAACTTTGGGGTCAGCTTGACCTAGACTACCCACAATATCTGTTTCTTTGAGCTACTTGGCACTAATTCTAATTGTAATGGGAAGTCATTGTAAGGTTTCATACCAGAGAGTGATCATATCTGACGTTCATTTAATTTCAATCTCTCATATTGCAGTTTGAGAAATGAGACCAATAAGGGAATTGTTTTTCTCGAGGTCACCCAGCCTGCACCGAACCCTGTTGTGCATGGGATTCCATGTTAGGAAACACCACTTCTTACAATTCTTCCATTTATGAATTTCTTTTACCTATTGAGACAACAGCCCATGACTTTTACAGTTATTATCTCACATACACTTGATGACCCAAGAATAAGAAGCTAGAATGTTCCCCCATATTGTAGGTGGGGAGACTGGGGAAGTGCTGAGAGGTAAAACTAAAAGACCAGGGTAACAAATCTGATAAGAAGTAGTAGTTAGGTTTGAATCCAGCATTGTCTCTTCATGTCAGAAGTCCTGTGTTTATCCAGCCTTTCTTGGTAGCTGTGTGGATGGATGTGTTGGTGAAATTCTGTCCAGGTTACAGGATGACATGTTTAAGAAGAATGAGTAGCCAGTAGTCCTGACCAGGCCCTCTTGAAGGTCTTATCTGTTGAGTGCTGTCAGGTAAGGGTAGTGACCTCACTTCATTGAAGTTGATGTCACTTTCTTGGAGATAGAGCACAACAGAACTTGGAATGCTGGTAACCAGGCACTGAGAGGTCACAGACAGCATCCTACCCAGCTCACTTAGGCTGAGATGCTTGAGAGAACAAGATGTTTTCTAGCTGCATTCCTAGGTCCAGAAGTAGTGTATTCAGGAATACTGAGAATAAGACCTTGTCAGATAGTAAAGTATAGCAACTAAGCATTGTTGATGGTTTACAGTATTTTTACGATTTAACAATGTAGGCATTGCCTCAGTCCTCAACCAGAAAGCCACTAGCCATTGATCAGGATGTTCCCAGAGGTAACATGTTGTGGCCCAGGGTCATCCAATTCAAGTCATGCCAATACTTTCATCCTACCTGGGCAGCCCTTAATCCTCCCTCCTTTCAGTGTGCACAAGGCATGAGGAGCAGGACCATCTTGGGCAAGAGCAAGTTGTCATGGTATGGGAATGTTGTGGGCCCTTTGGGTTCACATCTCCGGTCAGGGATGACAGGTGGGAAGGCAAGTGGTGGTGGGGAGGCAATGACCATTATAAATGTTAGACCTTGGGCCCTTTCCAAGTGGAGTATTTGTGCATTCAGACACCCTTCTGTGCCTGATCTGGGTCACAGATCCCTATGGCAATTGACAGGCAGCCTCTTGATACCTCCTGCCAGGCTACTGGGCATTGTCTTTACAGAGTTCCACACAGAAGAATGGCAAGGAGAAATTCAAGGGTCCCTGGCAGTGCTGCATCTGGGTGAGAGCATGTGGGATGGCATCTCCACACCAGGGTCCTGAGACACTTGGCGAAGGGTGGAGGGCCCAGATCCTACCTGGCAACTTGCTCTGGAGCCCTCCCATGGATTTGCCATTTGTGTGGTCCACAGTCCCACTCTCAAGGGCTTCTGAGCCACCATTGTTTCCCCATCCACCACCATGGGAAGTTCTGTTCATGGCTAGGTGGAAAGTCACTTTTCACACATTTGTAGGAGCATCTGAGAAGAGATGCTAATATTGTTTTAAATGTCACTGAAGGCAAGATTACCTTTGTATTTTGTTGTTTTTTTATTGTCATTCCCTGAACTCAGGTGTCATCTGGAGCAGTTGACAGGACTGTCCTTAACACCTTTTCTAAGCCATACAGATCTTCACGTCTCAAGGGTGGTTTTGACTATTAGGGAAAGGGGCTCATTTTATGATATAAAGTGACTCATGTCATGACATGTGCACGTGCAAAATGCACATTAAATAACATATCCCCTTTAGTTTTCCAGGCCTCATTCAGTGGCTTCATTTAGCTGAACAATAATCCAGAAGGGAGGCTGCATATAGCAGCAGTTCAGCCTCTCTCTGCACTCAGATCTCAAAGGGATTCCTTTCTGAGGCCATTTCCTCAGTGCTGTAGTGAAAATGTTACATGTGCCCTAATGATCTGTTACCCCTCCTTGCTTGCCAGGATTGACTTCCAGAAATATGTTGGCTGGGTCATACACCTACATAAGGAAATTTAACAGCTTGTGCCATAGAACTTCCAGAAGACTGCAGTGGGTCAATTCCCTGCATCCCCCAGACCTGACTGTTAACATCCTCTTTCATTCTGGCCAATCTGGTATAGGGGAAAATGGGACCACTTGGGTGCTTTGTATTGGAATTATCCCATGAGAGGTGGAGCCCCACCAACCAGCCACCTGGGTTTGCTTTTCCCTGAACCTTCTGGTCAGATCCTCAGCCCTGCAGGGGCCTTTCTCCCACCTGTAAGCTCCTGGCATTTATTCATTTCCTGGAGCAGCGATCACCATGGCTGCAAATTCTCAGATGTCCCTTTAATTCAAAAGACAAAAAAATTAGTGAATAGGAAATCAAAGATATTCTCATAATTTCTGGTTTCTCCTTACACTGCATCCAAAGTAATGAGAATGAGATGTGAACAGACATTTTCTCTCCATGTCTGGAGTAGACCACACCTCCCATAGGACTGAGGGAATATCATGTGGCCCCAGTATGAATGGCTCTGAGTTCTGACATGTGTGACCCTAAGCAGCCACTTGAGGAGTCCTTAACTCAGGACAAGGGTAATTTATGAGGACTCATTGGGATCATAGTCTTTTCTGGCAGTGAAAAAGGGCGGTCCTACTGCTCAACAGCTAACAGAGTGACAGGAAGGGCTTAATAATTTAATTATTTCCACATGTCATTCTACTTTTGAGACCAGGAACTTGTTCTACAGGCACTCCTGCCCCACTTCTTGCCTCAAGGCATAGAGGGCTTGGGGAAAGATTGTTTGCACCACCTCATGCTCTTAGGGTTCATGGGGCAAATGCTGACCATGTGCTCCTGCTCTTCCCCTTCCCAGTGTGGAAACAAGTTGGCAGAGAAGAGGGCTCAGAAGAGCCAGGTGCACACTGTCAGGTTGGGCAATTGGAAGAAGCTCGTGGATCCCCTGGTGCCTGCCATCCTGAAGGGACCTTAACATCTTTCTGACAAGTTATCCGGCCTTCACCTCCAACAACCAGGTGTTGGAGCAGCTGTTTATAAGGTAAGCACCTGTCCTTCCTCCACAGTGATGGCTCTGCCACCCACCAGCTGTGTGTCTGGAGAACATCACTGCAGCATCTAGCCTCAGTTTGCTCCTCTGAAAAGAGGGGTGATGGCAAGAAGAACTTCCTGGGGTCCTCATCAAGACTAAATGGGCTGAGCTCTTGAAGCTGCTTCCTTGTGCCTGCTCTGCAGAAATGTGTTTGGTAGGGAGGGCTTGTCCTCGTGTAGTAATTTCTTCTCCACTTGAAGAAGTTCTGCCTCAAAGTGATCTTTGGAAACCTAAATTCTCAATGAAAGGAGGTTTGAAATTCCATCTGTGTGGGTCTATAACTTGAAGTATCTTGAGCCCGGATCATTGGCAGCTGACAGGGCCACCATTCCTTTTCAGGGATGGTACAGCTCAGGTCTCCTTCATTCAGCAAATATCTAGAAAATGTCTCCTATGAGCAGGCACTTTCTAAAGTCCCTAGGTGAATTCACTGAGCAAAACTGCAAAAGACTCTGCACACCTGCACTTCCCTCCTGGTCAGGTAGTCACATAGCAGCACTGGACAATAACAACAGGAGATGGACCCAAGTATTTATAGGTTGCAACTTTATGTTTCCTCCAGATATGGAGATGACTGTGGTTTTGGTGATGGGGCTAGAGAATGCCAAGGAATGTCTGAAAAATGGAGTAAGCTCTGGTTTAGGAGTGAGGGCCTCCTTCTCCCAGGTAGAATGGAAATGTGGGGCTGGTGGCATGAGCAATGGAGCAGAACCCTGGCTCCCATGATTCCTACTGGAGAACAGAGACCAGGGGACAATTCCTTGCAGTAAGACAGGATGCAAAGAGAATTGTGGAAAGATTCTAGTGTACAGGGTGCAGAGGGAACCATGGATGCTCTGAGCCTACGCACTTCCAAGATCTGCTTGCCCCTCCAGCCCACCACACACCAGAGATCTAGATCTGGAGGTGTGGTGAGATAGCAGCTCACAAATCTGCCTCACTACTCAGCCCTGTGAACCTATAATTGGGGAACTGGAGTGGGCTTGCCCAGGCCCTTTGGGAGGCCAGTGTCAGGGGAAAGAAGAGCCCCAAACATGGATTGCAGAGGAAGAGGCATGACCTCAGTGCACGAAAAGAAATTGAAGGGCCAGGAGGGACCCGGGCAGGCTGTGGCAGGAGGACAGGCTCTTATCCTTCATTGGTCAGATTTTTACAAAGCTCAAAGTGTGTGCCAGTGCTGTGCAATGAGCAGAGCAGACAGAATACCTCCTTGTCCTCATGGAGGTTATGTTCTCATGGGTGGGGGCCCAGGGGAGACAGAAGTATGACAGGACGGTGATCATCAGAAGGCAGTGTGGTAGCATTGATCAATCCTCTGGCTCTGCTGTTTGGCCACCCCCATCACCATCTCCTGCATCCTGTGCACCTGGCTGGATATACACCCAGAGAATTTCTTCCAGCCCCTAGACTTCCTTGCCTCAAGTAGGTGGTGGCCTCTGTGCAGTTCAGCCTGCCTGAAGTCTGCCCTGGAAAGTGGTGCTCAAGTTCTCCTTTCTTAGCTGGAGCCCATGGACCTTAGTAAGACAGAGACAGAGGGTGAGGAACCCTGGGTCTGAGTGAATATTAGCCTGCATGGAAGGAGATGTGGATGGATGAAAAAGGAGGAACCTCCGGAGTCTGTATTTGTGGCCAGACTAAAGAGTAAGTCAGACCATTAATCTGGGGGCTTGCAATCTGGGAAGACTTCCTGGGTTTGGCATGCTTAGTTGGGGCTGCTGGTACAGACAGTGCAACCATTTCTATATTTTGGAAGTCCCATGAAAGGTTACAAACCACTTTGATATCACCTCCAGAGTCATTTCCATTACTGGCACCAAACATCTGCCTACTCTAGAGCTGCATGCACCTCTGGCACTACCTCCAGAGCTACCTCCACATGTTGCATCATTGCTGGCTCCAGAGTTGGGGCCTGTGACATCACCAGCTGTAACATCATTTAAAGAGCTCACAGAAGCTCTGATGTCACCTCTACTGCTGGCTCCAAAGGTTCAGTAACAGATGGTATCTAATCTGGAGCCATGCATTTCACCAGCAGATGCACCATATCCAGGGATGGAGGCAGCTCCATTGTCACCTCCACTGTCACCTCCAGAAGTTACTTCATTGCCAACTACAGAGCTGGAGCCAATTATTTCACTAAAAGTAGTACCAATGCCAGAGCTGGCAGTAGATCCGATGCCACATCCACTGCTGCTTCTGCGTCTGAAATACATGCCAGCGTTACCTTCATCTCTGGAGCCTTCCTGCTCCTCACCTGAGACTCTGTAGATTGGTCTGTGTTAGGCAAAGTTTCACATCCTGACATTCCCTCCTAAGCTGATGGCAGAATAGATGGCACTGATGGATGTGGTGAGCCGCTGGGCAAGGCAGTGTGGAGCTGGGGTATCTTCTCTGGAATCTGCTTTCCCCTACTTGCCATTCCCTGAACTGTGGTCCAATGACCTGAGTCTAAATGACAGATCCACCATTCTCCAATCTGATGACTTTGGCAATTTTCGAATTCTGAAGGTCTCACATTTCCCATGTTTTTTAGTAGATCCTAGCAGACTAACCATAGAGATAGAACAAATTAATGCTTGTCAGAGTCCTGGCCCATTGGGAGGCAAAGGGGACCTTTCAGAGGTACAGCCTCATTCATGACTCACCCACCCATCTGTCCCAAAGGCCTCCAGAGTCTTAAAATGTATTAGACACTGATGGGTACTGGACATGAGGACAGGCATCCAAATTAAGACTTTGCTTGTAGCTAGGTGATGGGCATCTGAACAAAAGAAAGGCACCAGAGGAATAGCCAGGAGGGGCAGAAGCTGCTGCCTCATCATGTGGGGTATGGGCCCATCAAGTGCATGGCAGGAATGAGTATATAACTTGAAGATACAGCTTTCCCCTCCTTGCCAGCAAATCCTGGTTCTCACATGTACTGGGCAACCTGAGGGAACAGAGGAAAAATCCCTGAGACAACCACCAGGCTGAAGCCACACCCTCAGCCTGCAGAGCTACAGATGAGAACACTGTTTCTCGGCTTGGGGATTGCACTTTGTGTCTGGGTGTTGTATGACTGGGTGACACACCCATCCCCCCAGGAACTGTTCAAGAAGGTGGTGGCTTGTCATTGTCTGGGCTCCATCTGGTTCTAGCACCACAAGAAAGGCAAGGAGCACCTGACAATATCCATCTGTACCACTGTCACCCAGTTCAATCATGTGGCAACAGCATCATCATCACCTGCCTTGTGGACAAAATCATAAAGGCACCACATAGGGCCAGGATTGTGGAGCACAGGATCGAGGTGTCCAGGATATGCCACCGAAGTGCAGTTCTTTTACCCAGGGTTCTGGATCTCACTCTCTTCTTTTAATCAGCCCTCAGGATAGGAGTCTGTACCCTGTCCACTCCACCATCCCAGACCCTCCCTGTCTAGTGGCACAGTCCTCTCCTAGCATGTCCCAGGAGCAGTGCAGTTCCTTCCTACATATGTTTCATCGTTGGGTTGAGCTAAAACCCTTCTTTCCATAAGTGTCCCTGCTGGGTCCAAGATGTGCCCTCAAGGCCTCCCTTGGCATTGACATCTTCAAGGATGTGAGAGGCCAGCTGAGGGAGAGTGATTGTGGAGCAGGAGGGAGCTCAGCTCCTTCTCACTGTTTGTTAATTTGTCCTTCCCCAGGAGTGCCAAATCCTGAGGAACTTGTCTTCTCTCCATTCTATCTACTCTGCTTTTCAGAGCAACTCAATCCACAGCTTGAAGAAGACCTGGAAGGAAGTTTCCAGTTGGGCTGGCCTTTCTCTACAGTATCCCCAGAGAGAACAGGTATCCATCCAAGGGTGGATATTGTGCCCCAGTGGCCTGGGCCCTGTTAGAATGCAGCACTTTCTGGGCCCAGGACCCACTCTGGGGTGGAGCTCTCAGTCTCCATCTGACCTGAGGGCAGCAGTTCTTACTAAGGACAAGAGTTCTCCTTACCTGTCAGGTACAAAGCTGAGCCACATAGTAGCTTTTCAAGTGTTTGCTACAAGAACTGATGATATTTTTCCAATTGAAATAAATATTGGCATAAAGCTGCTCAGAAGTCATGGTATGGGAGTACCAGCTGTGCCACCTGAGAGCTCACCCGTCAGTACCCTGTGACCCTGGAGTATTCAGAGTCCTCAGATTCATAACCACTCCTCTAGGCAGTTAGGATCCTTTGGGTCCAAAGTCACACAGATTTGCTTTCTCTCCACTCATCACCAGTCTCCAACTTTTCCTTTTCTTCTCCTTCCTAAAGAGACAGCACCTGTGGATTCCAAACTATGAAGAACACCTCACTGACAGGGAACTTCTGAGCCAGTTAAAGTGGAGGCAAAAGTTGTGGTCAGAGGAGACTGTGGTGCTCCTTGTTTCACAGTAAAATCTTTTTTGAAAAATTCCAATCTGTTCATGTCTAGAACAAGAGGAAGAGGGATTTCTTTGGCCATACACAGCTGGGGAGCAGTGGGGGGGGGGTAGGCCATAGTCATCAGATGTTTTGGCAGCCCTTGGGCTTTTCCAGTAGAAGATGCTGAACCAGAAGATTTAGCATGTATCATTCATGTGGGGGAGATTCTCATCCTAGGGCTTTCTTACCAGTGACATATGTGCAGATGGCTATGAGAATTATTTGGAAAAATTGTGAAACATGATGGTTCATGTAAAACAGGAAACCAGGAAGCCAAATATTGATGCTTATTGCTGCTGACAACCTTTGTCTTTCCTGGCCAGTCAGAGCTGATACATCATGAGACCCCTTCCTGGGTAGACAAGAGAAAGTTCTCTGCAGGAGGAATTCCTGAGAGACTGTTTGGGGTAGGAGCAGCATTTGGCATGGCCATGAGAAGAGATTGTGGGGAAGAGACTCAGGGGTTGAGTTAGTAGGAGCTGTTCAACAAGGCTTCCAGAGATGCTGCTTCCTTCTCCCTCCATGGCTCTTCTGGCAGTCTGTGAGGGTACACCTTGTGAGGGCAGGTTAACCGAACTGAAACCTGGTCAACCATTGTTGATGATGGGGTGACTTCAGCTTGGATAGGACCTGGCACTGTTTAGGTGGAGCCAGTAACTCTCCAATTCCCCGTGCAGCCAGGGGCAATTCACTGCCCTCTTAGGCATCTGTCTCCTCATCTGAAAATGGAGTGACGACAAACAGTGGGACCTTCTTCATGGAGACAGGAAAGGTGCAAAGGAAGACAGGAATGTTGATGAGCTTTCTCTTGGCTCTGAGTTGGAGAAGGTGTTGCAGAGAACACCACAATAACAGGATGTAGTCCAGTCTTTCTGGGTTGAGTTCTCACCTACACTTTACAGATGAGTCATGAGGCTCAGGGAAGCCAGACAACTCACCCAAGTCACACACCCAGAAAGAGGTGGAGCTGGGATTCACATCTCCAATCAGAGTTTGTGGCTTGTGGCAGCAGCATTTCTGCCATTCAAGGTGGGCAGCCTGTCCAAGGACCCAGGTCAGGCTTTAGGGTCAATTGGGTGAGGGGAGGATGGCCTCACTGAACTCATTCTCAACCCTGAAATGAGGGAATAGCCAAGGATTCTACCCTGGAGATGAAGCCAAAAAGAGCCCAGCAGATGCAGCTGGGGCAGGGAGGGGCTGGCCTCCAAGACATCAAGGGGACACCATTTACTAGGTAACTAGAAGTATTATTTGAGTCCTTTGTGCTTGGAGGGCTAAAAAAAATGGGAGGTGGTGAAGATTCCAAGATTCTCCCAGTGAGAGGACTGGGTGGGGGGTATGAGTTTGAGACTGGGGAATTTCCCAACCTGATGTCACATATTGTCATAAAATGCACTGTTCCCTACCTGGGGACATTTCCCAGAGAACACTCCATGCTGGACTCATCTCTCCAGGACTATCTTAATGTGAGTGGGCCTAAGGTCAGGAAGGGGTGGAGTTAGGACTTAGAAGCATTGGGGAGAAATTCCCTCCCAGAGACCTGAGCTTTCAACAATGGGCACAACTGGTCCATAGCAGCTTTACTGCACCCCTGTGAGCTGGGGGTGTCAGGTTCACTTTCCAGACAAGTAAGCATCCCTTCTGATTGCACAACTGATTAAGACTCTGCCTGAGCTGCATATGGCCTCTGTATCAGATGTGCCTTTTGCAGGACAGTGATGGTGTTTCACTGGGAAGTGTGGGAGTGGCAAAGCAGTCTCTTCACCCTGACTCCAGAGTCTTTCCCTGTCATCAGAGAGGATTGAATGGATGGTCCCTTAGCCTCTGTCCCTGACCCTTACCTCTAGTGCCCTAAACCTGAATAGTACCAAGTCCTGGGAGTGCTGGCCTGTCCCCTGGTGGGTCGTCCTAGTTGTCCACATGAGAAGGGATGAAGGGAGCTGCTAATAGCTTGAGGGGTATCTTCTGATGGAGTCTGTTTTCCAGGATAGAATGACCTATTTTGAGAAAAGGAGAAAGGTGAGTAGCTGTGGGCATCACTGCAAGGATAGGGTGTGGGTTGGAGGGGAGTCAGAGACACACCTGGTCAGGACATTCCATTGCTCCATCTGCCATCTGCTTTTTTTTTTAAGGGGAGAGGGGTTCATTTAAAGAGATGATGTAGACCTGAAACACTGAGGTGGGATGGGAAGTGGTATCTGGAAACTTCCTGGAGAAGGAGCTGTGTGATTCCTGTTCTGAGAACAGGAAGGTCTTGGATGTTAGTGCATGTGATAAGGGGCCCCATGTGAGCAATGACCCTGACACTTGCAGCAGGCCCTGTCCTGCGCAGCAGACCAACCCAGGCCTCCTCTCCATCTGCTCCTTCCCTCTCATCCTAGTAATACCAGGTCCTTTCACAGATCCAGGTCCTGCAGGAAAGCTGCACCTATGACCACCTGGTGGATGATGAGCAATTTCATTCCTGGTTTGGGGCATTAGAGCAGCTCAGCAAGACCGAGAGTTACGGGCAGGACTGAAAGTAGGCAACAGCTGGGCACACACTCCCCTTCACCCAGGTCCAGAGAGCCTGCAGCCAGGGCTCTTGGTCACCATCAGACCCATGACCTGGAGAGCCCTGGGGCTCCGGGACTGCCCCTTCAGATGAGCCTCTGGGAAGGAACCCTGAGGTGTGTCTTCTGTAGTTTTATGACAGACATCTGCCTTGTTGCTACCACCTGCCTTGTGAAATGGGCATCCCTTTCAACTAGCAGCACACTCCAGGCCAAAAACCTCAGAGATGTTCTCCCAATCCAGGGCCGGAAGTGCAGCTGCCTCAGGGCTCAGTGTTACTTCAGGTTAAGAGAGGGCTCAGGGAAATAGTTTAGTATCAGGGTCCCCCATCCAGTACAGGCCAGCTCTGTGAGAGTGTCAAGTGCCCCATTATTCTGGGTTTTGTTTTCCTTTGAAGAAAATGGGTGATGGTGAATGATATCTCCAGCAGCTGGTGCACATCACTTTTGTGGACTGAGGGAGCACATAGCAGGGGACCCAGAGGCCAGAGGGCAATAAGAGCTTGATAGTGTGGATGGAGTCCTGGTGGAGGATTCAGGAGTACCACCATCCTTTCAGCCACCAGGGACACAGTACTGAGCCCATTATAATGGCACCTACCAAACCAGTATCCAACTCCAGTGTGGCTCTGATCAGCAGTGGAGAGTCAGCTGTCTCACTCCCCACATACAAGGTTAATGCCTCCAACCATGATCAGGAAATCCACATGGGCCTTAACCCTGTTTCCCCTTATGGCCAGGAGAGGGTTCCTGTCTGCAGGTTCTTCCTGAAGGCCCATTCCCTTGTCTTCCCCTCCAAGTGCCTGAGTTCCCTTCACCACACCCACAGAAAGGGTAGATGAAACCTACCTTGAAAAACAGCTTCTTGAAGCTCCTGGAGATGATCACCAGTCTGTTTCCTCCAGGGTCCATGGCTGCTTCTGATGTTGCTTTCCTCAACAGAAGGGGAATCAGTTCCCATTTCTGTGCCTGGAGTTGTCCAGAGTAACCTCAGCCTCTAGCAGTACCTCTTGCTCTTTGGCCTGCCCCATGCTGCAATCCACACTGCACACTACCAGAACCTCTGGTCCAGAGTCACTCTATAACAAGCAGGTGGGTAACTCCTGCATCATCTGCGTCAGGTTGGAAGTGTTCAAAGACAACAATTACGAGAGCGAGGCAGGTGGCAGTACCCTGGGGCCCCTCACTGTGTCAGGCAGTGAATGAGGAATGATTGATATGTGTCCTCCCTGCCCTCTTGGAGCTCCTATACTAGTGGGTTGGGAAGGGCAATCAGATCCAGAAGGAGCAAAGACTGTGGGTACAAAGGTAGTCACAGCTGAGGATGGTAGATGGAGATTTGAAGCTTCCATCTTGAGGTCAGACAGCCTGGGAAGACCTCACTGGAGCAGCCCCTGAGAGGAGGGAAGGGAGGGGACATATGGAAAGCTCCAAGCACAGCATGTGCCTGGACCATCTGAGGAGCAGTAAGAAGGCCAGAGGTGAAGGTGTAGGGGTCAGGGGGTGAAGTTAAGTCAGAGATGAGGTAGGGGCTGAGTCACATTAGGCCCTGTGTGTGGCAGACCAAGAAATGTAGATTGTGGTTGCTGCTGACATCCAGGTTCAGAGATTAGGGGCTGCCCCAGGGTGGTAGTGGTGAGGGGACCTGATCTGGGATAAATCTGCAGATCATGCCACTCCATCCCCCACCCACACACATGCTGGCTGAGGTGCCATGTTACACATGTTCCTGGCATTGCACTTCTCTGACCACCTGGAGCAAGGGGGGGGTGATAACTAAACTGTGACTTGTATGCCCCTTTATCTCAGCCCTGCCTGTGCCCAGGCACATAGAGTGAGGCAGGTGAGGTCTTTTGCCTGCTCCAACACAGGCTTAGCACATAGTAGGCCCATGGGCATTCAGCTTCTCCTCCTCCCTGACATCCAGGTTTGGACAAGATGTCTGTGCTTGTTTACAAATATTGTCATCCTGGAGGAGCTTGCTCCAGGGTGCAGATCCCAGGGGAAATGAGAAGCCTGAGGTGTGCTGGGGTAAGGTGACAGAGACCTATCCACACTGTCCAAATCCCTCTCCAACATTGCTTTATGCTGGCTCTGTGGCCTTGGCACCCATGAAGGCCATAGAAGCTATGCAGACTTAGGAACAAAGGGAGAAGGCTCATCCTTCAGTGGAAGTAGCTCTGAGGCAGAGGGGAAGTTCTTACAGGAGATGTGGACTCAAAGGATTTGAGAAAACCCCCTCATTCCATGGAAGTCTCCCAGGGAAGAACAAGAAGTCAGTGATTCCTCTATTCACTCAGCCCCGCCGAGAGGCTTGGAGCCCTGTGCTCAGTGCTGACACAGCTCCAAATATTCTTGCAAGGCCATAGATAAGTGGCAGGAAGATAACTGTTAAAAGACAAGTCTTAAGTTGAGGAGATCTGATTTCCTTTCTCTGAGTTGATTACAGAGAAAGAAAGAGAAATTTGGGAGTATATCTTCCACGTGGATTGAGATGGTGTTTTCTTCTCTCCTTACTTTTTTTTTCTTATCTTAACTGCTGTCACTTCTTGAGAAAAGGATTCTTGTCAGGTTGAAATGACAGTGATCATTTTGCTAAGAGAATATTTGTGTCCAAGGCCATGTCTTAATCAGTGTCAGAGAAACAATTTGAGGCTGGAAAATCTTAAATAAGTTTCAAAGTCCTTGACAGAAGGCCAGGGTCCCAGGAGTCTCACATTTTGTTAGTTGGAAATCAAACTTGTAAAGACATTTTTCAGAGCAATCATACTGCATCATCAATGAATATTTGATGAATATATCCATCAAACGGAAAAATTACATTGCTGTTAGAACCAACAATTTTATTATGTATTCATGTACCTTGCCTGATAAAAACAATAAGTTCATGTCTACAAGGAAGAATGTAAAGTTATTCAACGACAAATGGCTTGTATTAGCAAAGTAGAAGATAATTCTGTACCCACCCAACTAGGAACATTTGAATAAAAGATAGCCATACATTATATGTACTATAATGTAGTAATTAAAAATACTGGAAAAAATATAATAATGAGACAGATGTACATTTACCTACCTGAAAATATCTCTAACACCTTACAAGCTTAAAATATGTGGAAGAACTATACCCATGTTTTATACTACAATGCATATATATAGTTGTGTGTGTGTGTGTGTGTGTGTATGAGTGTGTGTGTCCCTATGGTGGGTATGAGAGGGGACAGGTTTGGCAGGTTGGAAGAGATGGGCAATGGCAGAGGGACTGGACCAAACCGGGCACCTGAATGGCAGCCCCTAGAGGAAAAGAACAGGAGGGCTGCAGAGAAGAGAGCAGTGGACTAGTGAGCACAGGTTTGGAAGTATGGGAACCAAAACATGATGGAGGAAGACAGAAGAGGCCAAAAATGCAGGGACAAGGTGGGGAGGGCCTTGGAGGGGATGCCCCAAGGACAACATCAAGTGACTGGAAGATACGTAGGACATGTAGTGAATGGCTTTCCCTAACACAATCTTCCCTTAGTCCCACACTGGACAATATTTTCTATAATTTATTCAAAATTGCAATAGATATTTACTCAAATACAGGGCTCCCTAGAACATTCCCCCACAAATCATACTATAACTCTACAACATCACAAATGAGCTGTCATAATAATCTCCCTGGTACTAGCCACCCTCGAACCACTGGTGGAAGTAGGAATAATGTATGTGAAAAATATCACATAATTAAAAATAAAAACAGGTAGCCATATGCAAAGAGTTATGCACACAAATTAAACAAATGGCCCAGTGGCTGGATCTCCTGACTGAATCCCATTGTTCTTTATGGCCAATGGTGTTAGATGACCACATAGCCCTAAATTACTTATTGGACTCTGAAGGAGGCCTCTGTGTACTCACCAACACCTCAGGCTTCATGTGAGTAGATAATAGTCATCAAGTTCTACAGATAGCCAGCAAAATGCACCAAGGGGCCATGATGTCCCTGTATTGACTATACAGATGGAACAAATCAAAATGTTGTGAACTATTCTTCCCCACTAACAGGCTGGGAACAGGATTTGAAATCCTACTTTGTTTACTGGATTCTGGGTCATTAGGATGCTTTATCGCTTTCTCCAAACTCAGGAATTATGAAATAACATACCACATAAATAATACAACATGAGTCCTGGAAATGGATAATTAAAAGGGCCATATATGGTCTCTGTGGCTCCCGAGTTGTTTACTTCTTCACAGCAGAGAAGGAACATTAGTGCACCAAACTCAAATTACACATATCCAATTGTTTACATATAAGCCAGTTAAAGCCTGCCTATTTTGCAGAACTGCACCCGTGTGCTAACCTAAGATGACAAGAAATATAGTTATAAAAGAGGAAAAATGGTTGCTGCCTTGGAGCTCTCTGACCTTGATACTTGCACTAGGCTGCTTAGTGACCTCCCCTAGACATGCAATACCCTCTGCAGTCCCCTTTCACTTGAGAGATCCCTTGGCCTGTACTCATTTTGCATGGTAGCCACACACCCACCACCGATTCTGGAAGAACTCTTGATGTGAGAGATTTTCCTTTTCCTGCAAACTTGTCCAAGTGCCACCCAGTAAGGTTTATTGTGTCCTACAGGCATATTTCCTGTCTCATTTCTTTTTTAAAAAATATTATTTTATTAGAGATGATTTAGGTTTACAAAAAATCATACAGAGAATACAGAGTTCCTATATACCCATATATTAT
>JAQZBX010061984.1:0-16993 GCA_029593785.1 Cabassous unicinctus
AAAAAAAGAAAAGAGAAAACTAAAAACCAGGAAGAGATGCAGAACATCAAACAGCTAATCAAAGCTGTCTAAACAAATATCATGGACCAACTTAATGAAGTGAAGGAAGAGATTAAGGATATTAAGAGGGCAGTGGGAGAACATACTGAAGAAATTTTAAACATATGTAAAAAGATAACAGAAATGATGGTGCTGAATGGCACAATCCAAGAAATTAAAAAAAAACAACAACACTGGAAGCACATAACAGCAGATTTGAGCAGACTGAGAAAGAATTAGTGATGTCGAAGAGAGTACCTCAGAAATCAAAGAGATAGAAGAACAGATAAAAAGATAGAAAAAATCATGGAGGGCCTTAGGGACTGAATGACAATGCAGAGTACACAAACATATATATTATAGGTATCCCAGGGGGAGAAGAGAAGGGAAAGGGGACAGAAGGAGTGTTGGAGGAAGTAATGCCTGAAAAATTGCCAAACCTATTGAAGGAGATGGACGCACATTTTAGGAAGCACAATGTGTCCCCAAACAGTATAAGTCTCAACATGCCTACTCTGAGCCATACACTCATCAAACTGTCCGTTTCTCAACACAAAAAGAAAATAATGAAAGCAGCAAGAAAAAAAGAGAACCATCACATATAAGGGTAGCTCAATAAGATCATGTGCTGATTTCTCATCATAAAACCATGGAGGAAAGAAGGCAGTGGTATGACATAGTTAAGCCACTAAAACAAAAAAAAGCTTTCAGCCAAAAATTGCCTATCCAGTAAAGCTGGCATTCAAAAATAATGGATATTTCAAAATATCCACTTATAAATGGAAATTAAGAGAGTATACCAATAAGAAACATGCCCTTAATGAAATACTAAAGGAAGTTCTGCAGGCTGAAAGGAAAAAACATGAGAGAGAGAGAGTTGGAGGAGTGTAAGAATAACTAAAAAGACATAAAGAGAATTAAAAACAACATATGATATACATAAACACAAAGAAAATAAAGATAATGTAAGTAATTCCTTGAGAGTAATAGCACTGAATGTTAATGGATTAAACTAACTAGTCAAGAGATACAGATTGGCAGAATGGATAAGGAACTATGACCCATCTATATGTTGTCTACAAGAAGCCCACCTTAGACCTAGGGATTCAAGGAGGCTGCAAGTGAATGGCTGGAAAACATTCTTAAAAGCAAACAATAACCAAAAAAAGATAGGAGCAGGTATGCTAACATCAGAAAAAATTAGATTTTAGATGCAAAACTATTGTAAGAGGCAAAGATGGACACTATATGTTAGATAAAGTGATAATCTTTCAAGAAGAAAGAACAAGCATAACCCTTTATGCACCTAACAGAGAAGCCTCAAAATATATGAGGCAAACTCTGGAAAAACTAAGTGGAGAAATAGTTGCCTCTATAGTTATAATAAAGGATTTTTAATACACCATTATCATCACTAGACAGAATATTTTGACAAAGAGTCAATAAAGACTCAAAGATTTTGATGACTACATTAGAGTATCTGGATCTAATAGACATATACAGAACATTACACACAAATACAGTGGGATATACATTGTTCTTGAATGCAGATGGGTCATTCTCCCAAGATAGACCACATGCTATGCCACAGAAAACATCTCAGTGAATTCAGAAAAATTGAGATTGTTCAAAGTAATTTCTCTGACCACAAAAGATTGAAATTGGAAAATAGTAAGGGCCAGAGAACCAATTTAAGTTAAACAACACATCCTTACACAAACAGTGGGTCAAGGAGGAAATCTCAAAAGAAATCACTAATTACCTTGAAACAAATGAAAATGACAGCATAACATATCAAAACCTATGGGATGCAGTGAAAGCTGTACTGAGAGGCAAATTCAGAGCCATAAATACTTATATCAAAAATGAAGAAAGAGCTAAAATTGAAGAACTAACTGTACGCTGGGAGGAATTAAATAGGAACAACAAACTAACCCCAAAGGAATTAGAAAGAAGGAAATAATGATTAGAGCAGAACTAAATGAAATAGAAAATAAGAATACACTAAAATTAATAAACAAAACCAAAGCTGGTTTTTCAAGAACATCAATAAAATTGACAAAGTCTTAGCCAGTCTAACAATGAAAAAAAGAGAGATGATGCAAATATGCAAAATAATAATTGAGGAAGGAGATATCACCACTTACCCCACAGAAATAAAAAGCATCATAAGAGTATACTTTGAAAAATCATATGTCAACAAGAATGATAATTCAGAGGAAATGGAAAAATTCCTAGAAACTCCAAAACAATCTACATTGACAAAAGAAGAAATTGGTGTACTCAACAGACAAATCCTAAGTAAAGAGATAGAATTAGTCATCAAAACCTTCC
The DNA here is from genome assembly GCA_029593785.1 of Cabassous unicinctus. Lineage (NCBI taxonomy): Eukaryota > Metazoa > Chordata > Mammalia > Cingulata > Chlamyphoridae > Cabassous > Cabassous unicinctus. The sequence goes on from JAQZBX010061984.1 coordinate 2,374, forward strand.
AACTAAGAAGACGGCTTCACAGGGGAATTCTACCAAACATTCCAGAAGGAACCAACACCAATCCTGCTTAAACTCTTCCAAAAATTAGAAGTAAAAGGAACATTGCCTAAATCATTGTATGAAGCCAAAATTACACTAATACAAAAGCCAAAGATCAATCTAATTAATAAACCTAGATGCTAAATTCCTCAACAAAATACTTGCTAAGTGCATTCAACAACATATCAAATGAATTATACAGTGAATATCAAATGAATTCTTTCATCCCAAGTATGCAAGAATGTTTCACCATAAGAAAACCAAAGTAATACACCACATAAACAGATAAAAAGAAAAAAAAATCACTTGATCATCTCTATAGACACAGAAAAAGCATTCAACCAAATACAGCACCCTTTCTTGATAAAAACACTGAAAAAGATAGGAATAGAAGGAAACCTTCTGAACATGATAAAGGGTATATATGAAAAACCCACAGTTGACATCCTACACAATGGTGAAATCCTAAAAGATTTCCCTCTAAGATTGGAAATAAGACAAGGATGCCCACTATCGTAGCTCCTATGTGTGTTAGAAATACTTGCTTGGGTACCTAGGCAAGAAAAAGAAATAAAAGGCATCTTAATTAGAAAGGAAGAAGTAAAAATTTCACTATTTGCAGATGACATGACCCTACACATAGAAAGCCTTGAGAAATCTATAATGAAGTTCTAGAAGTTATGAGTTCAGTAAAGTCACAGGCTATTAGATCAATGCCCAAAAATGTATTGCATTTCTGTACACCAATAACGAGCAATCTCAGGAGGAAATCAAGAAAAAAATACCATTTACAATAGTAATAAAAGAATCAAATAACTAGGAATAAATTTAACTAAAGATGTAAATGCCTTATACATAGAAAACCACACAACACTGTTAAAGGAAAATAAAGAAGACTTAAATCAATGGAAGAAAAGTCCCTGTTCATGGATAGGAAGACACCAATAATATGTCTATCTTACCCAAACTGATCTACAGATTTAATGCAATTCCAATGAAATCTGCACAGCGTTTTCCACAGAATTGGAAAAAATGACCACAAAATTTATTTGGAAGTTTAAAAGACCATAATGTCCTTTGAGGTGCAAATTTTTTAATTTTGAGGAAATCCCATTTATCTATTTTTTTTTCTTTCACTGCTCGTGTTTTGGGTGTGAAGTTCATGAAACCATTTCCAATTACATGATCCTGTAGATTCTTCCCTACATTATCTGCCAAAGTCGTTATGGTCTGGGCTCTTATATTTAGATCTTTGATCCATCCTGAGTTTATTTTTGTATAAGGTGTTAAATGATGTTCCTCTCAGTATTGTTGCATATAACTATGGAGCTTGTCAGTTAAGGTGTGAAGCCAGGGCATTACCATTGGCCCTGAGGGGAATGGGCATAAGGAATAGAAAAGATCTATCAGGGGGTATTTTTTGGGGAGTGGAACTGTTCTACATGATCTTACAATGATGGACACAGGTCATGTTAAATATGATCAAAATTTATAAAAGTGTTCAGTCTAAAATGTAAACCATAATGTAAACGATTGGCCATGTTTAGTAGCTATGTTTCACTATATGTATATAGGTTATAACAAATTTATATCCACATATAAAAAGGTATCAATAAGAGAAGCAGGAAAAGGGGATGATGATGGTTATATGAGAGTCCACTGTATTCTGTACGTGAATTTACTGTGACCTAAAACTTCTTTGAAAACAAAATGAAAAATAGTAAGGCACTGGGGAATAAATGGAAGAAAATGCTGCTGTACAGACAGGACACCAGATATTACAGTGATGAATGGCAAAATGCCATTTTCCTATTAGTTGTATTTGGCTGTTTTCCTGACTTCATTTGTGAAGAAACTTTGGATCACAGAAGTGTTACAATTGGGACAGTGGAAGACCATTGGTTTGGGGTGTCAATGATGGAGGATATTATGGATGAAGTTCACCTGGGCATACAAATAAGGTATATAGAAATGTTCAAATTTAATTGGGCATTGTCACAGTGGGTGAAAACTCACACAATAACCAAGAGAATATTGAATTCCCATTCTATTGAGCTCTGCCACATTCTCCAAGAAAGCAGCAACAGTCCCCTAAGTGGAGAGGAAATGACTGGTGAAGGAAAATGATCCACTGATGGGCCCTTGATATTGATGACTCTGCTTATGATCCTTTGATCTTGAAATGAAAACTTAGCCAATTCTTGTGGGGTGCCTAAGAGTTGACTCCTGAGTGCCTCCTTGCTGCTAAAATGCAGCCTTTCTCTATACCAATCTCAGCATATAAATGCATTACCGTCCCTCCACGTGAGACATGACTTCCCTGGCACTAAAGGATTATTATGAAGCTTCCACTAGCAATGCAACTGGAAGGAGACCTCAAGTAAAAGGAGGATAAGGTAAAGACAAGTGAGTTGATATGGCTAAGAGACTTCAAAGTGAGTCAGGAGGACATCCCATAGGTGATGCTTATTCACATCTCAGCAGGATCTCATAGACTGCCAAAGTGGATACTACCCCAAATAGCAGGACTCCTGTGGACTCTGGAGGCACCCAAGTTCTAAGGTCATGGCAGCCCCAAAGTTTGGTGCCTTGCCAGTGGTCCCTCCTTTAGAATTTGTGCTCCTGAAAGTAACAAAGTTGGACTCAATTATGTCTTTCCTTCACATGGCTTATCTTTCCTTTCTATTTAAGCCTACACTTGGTGCTGGAGTTTGTAGTTCTACATCCAAGAGACATGAGTCTTTGGGCTGTCCATGTGCCAGCTGGGCTTGGAACCTCAGCAAAGTTGCAACACATTCTCTACACTTATTGGACTCACCCAGGAAAACTAATAAGGAGATGATGATGGACAGAAAACATCCCAAGGAAAAAAGAGAGTCTGCAACTGCAAGCAAGATACTCTTATCCATCTTCCCCATGGGATATAAGCTCCCTCTCAATTGGAGGTGGAGTGGACATCACCATCCCATAATTCTCAGGATTGCGGAAAGAACTATAGTCTAGAGTGGACTTACTGATATTCTACTATAGACATATTGAGTCTAGCAATGAAAGAATACAACATTGATATGGATCCAGTGGCCACTGGAGGCTCTGGGGGCAGGGAGAGGGGAAAACAGTTGAAATATGGGGTCTTTTTCAGGACTTGGGAATTGTCATGAATGACACTGCAGTGACAGATATAGGTAATTTTAGTACATTACATAACATGTAGAACTGTGTGAGAGAGAATGCAGAGTAGAATATGAACTATGGTCCATGCTTAATGGCAAAGCCCCAGGATGTTTTTGTCATTTGCAATGAATGTGCCAGACTAATGAAAATGTTTATGTGGAGGATGTGGTAGGTGTGGGGAGTGGGACCTACAGTAATCCCTATAGTTTTTGTGTAACATTTATGTAATCTATGTATCTTTTAAAAATAAAAAAAATGTATTGTAAAAAAAGATAAAGTCTCTTTAACCTGATATACATATATCTACTCCAGCTTTTTTTTTTTCATTAATGCATGCATGGAATATCTTTTCCTAGATTTTCACTTGCCATCTGCTTGCATCCTTGGGTCTAAGGTGAATTTCTTGAAGACAGCGTATAGAAGGCTTATGTTCCTTTATCAATTCTGTCAGTCAGCATCTTTTGAATGGAGAGTTTAATCCATTAGTAGTCAATGTAATTACTCTACAAGCAGTTTTTATTTCACCCATTTTGATCTTTGGGTTTTACCTGTAATATTTTGTTTTCACCATTGTTTTTAAACTTTGAGTTATTTTACTCATATAATCTTCATTTCTAGACTTTCTTCTAAGCCTTGCTCCCCTGTTTTTCTTTTTAGGCTGTAGCACTCCCTTTATTATTTCCTACAAACTGGTCTCTTCATTACAAACTCCCTCATTATCTGTTTATCTGTGAATATTCTAAACTTCCCCTTATTTTCAAAAGACAATCTTGCCAGATATAAGATTCTTGGCTGGCAGTTTTTCTTTTTCATTATCCTAAATATATCATACCACTTCCTTTTTTCATGCATAGTTCTGATGAGAAATCCACAATTAATCTTATTGGACATCCGTTGTATGTGATGAATTGCTTGTCTCTTGCTACTCTCAGGATACTTTATCTTTAGCATTTGACATTCTGATTAGTAGGTGTCTTGGAATAGGTCTCTTTGGATTTTTAGATAAGAGTATGTTGTTACCTAGGACACAGATATGTATGTCCTTCAATAGGGTTGGAAAATTTTCTACTATTATTTCCTCAAATATTTCTTCTGCCCCTTTTTCTGTCTCTTCTCCTTCTAGGACACACATGACACATCTTTTTGCAAATTCTTGCTGTCATTTAATTCCTGAGACACTATTAATTTTTTTCATTCTTTTCTTGATCTTTTCTTTTGTATGTTCACTTTCAGATGACCTGTCCTCAAACTCACAGATCCTGTCTTCTCCTTCTTCAAATCTGCTGTTATATTCCTGCACTGTATTCTTATTTTATTTATTGTGCCTTTCATTCCCATAAGGGATGATATTTTCCTATGTATGCATTAAAATATTTGTAATCACTCAGTGTCTTCTTAATGTCTTTAATCTCTTCAGCCATCTCATTGAATTTATTGAAGAGATTTGTTTGAACATTTATTGTGTTTATTGAAGAGATTTGTTTGAACACTTATTGAAGACATTTGTTTGAACACTTATATTTAGTGGAGGCTTAGCTGTTCCTTTGATTGGGCCACATATTACTGTTTCTTGGTATGGAATGTAATTTATTGTTGGTGTCTTCCCATCTGATTTACTAGATATAGTTATTATTGGCTTCTTACCTCTTCTTAGTCTAGGGCTTTATATTTGATTGGCTTTATGATTCAGCCCCTCTTTGATACTTGGTTCATCTTGGTTTGGAACTTTGTAGTGACTTCTATAGCCAAACAAATTTTTTCAGATATTTTTCATCTGTTTCTTGACCTTTCTTCTCCCTTGCTAGTTATGGAATAGGAGCCAAAGATGCTGTTGGTACTGTAAGCTGTGGAGACTGAAACAGCTAACATAGCCAAAGAAACTGACCAAGCTGCTCCCACATATCTCCCATGCCAGGAAGGATAAGAAGCTGCATGCAGTAATTCAAGTCATGCATGCCAAGACAATCTGAAGTTTCCAAGAAAGACTATTGAAGCTCCTTACCTCTTGCTACCTGGCCTGGGGCAGTGATCAGGGCACAGGTGTGGGCAGAAACCTAAGCAGTGTGAGTCAAAACTGACCACGGTTGTTCAAGTAGACTGAGGAAGCACCAGCCCCCTTCTTCCATGTCAGGGGTGGGAATGTAGCCTCTGGAGTGCCCAGCAATCTATTTGATGCAAGCCAAAAGTGACTGCAGTTGCACAGGGAGTGTGAGGGAGCACTATCCCTCCTCCTGCTCTGTTAAGCATGAAGATGAAATCAGAGATATTACCAACAAGCCTCATCCATGCAGTCTGAAAGTGGCTGCAGTCTTCTCAAAAGGCTGAAAGAACAGTGTCCCTTCTGCCCTGTCAAGGGCGAGGATGGATCCATAGGAGTGCCAAATCTCAAATTCATGCAGTCCAAAAGCACCTGCACTTGCTTAGAGAAGCTGAGGAAACACAGCATCCCTCCAATGTTATTGGGGGCAGAGATGTATCCACATAAGGTTTGCCCACCAGTCTAGTCTGTGTGGGTTGAATGTACCTGCCAGACCTGGAGCGAGAGCTTAGGCTAAGGCAGCAATCCTACCTGGGTTGAAAGAGGCCAGGCCTTCACTTCACTGTGATTTTCAGGCAACATTGCTGCCCCTCATGCTGGGGTTTGAGATAAAATAGAGGCTAATGGTTTCTTTCTGACTTGAACAAACTCAAACTTTATGTCTTCTTAGAAGTGGAATTTAGCCAGACAAATATTCTAATCAGTAGCTGTAATCAGTGTCTGTCTCTTCCTCACACCTGTTTGGTAAATGGACTTCCAAACTCCAGCCAGGGAATAGCTCCTGATGCAGCTTGTGCTGCCAGTAGGAGATGGGCACTGCCTTCCATGGTGTAGAGTGCTTTACTCAAATATCTTCACTGCAGATTGGCAGTTACTCCTTCCATACTTCCAAGTATGTTGCAGGATGCATTTTTGGTCTCCTGGGCCCATGTAATAGGTGATTTATATTGCTCTGAGTGATTACTAAATGCACTGCAGGACAATCTTACTCTTTGGGGCTCCTTACTCTGTAACCATCTTGCCCCTTTCTCCAGGTAATTGCATTAAGAGTGTGGGTCAGGGGAGAGAGAGAGAGAGAGAGAATTATGCTCTTCAGTACATTCAAATTTATTCTCAATGGACAGCACACTAGGACTCTAGGGCAGTATAAGGGTGGTGGGTTCATTGAAAGTAATTGAAAAACCTGACAATGTAGATTTTAAGGGAAAAGAATCATTACAAAAGATGAAGAGATCTTCATCTTTTGTAATGAAGAATAATTTTGTGAATTGAATATTTCTTGTGAATTGAAATGATAAACTTCAATTCACAAGAAATATTGAACATCTTTTAAAATGATGAACCTAATTATATAATCTCAATATATATTAGCCAAAAATAATAGAAAAGTTAGAAATCCATAATAAAATTGGGAAATTTTAACACACCACTCTATTACTAAAAGGAAAATCTACCCACCTTCAGAAAAAACTTAAAAAGACCAAGATTTGAAGATATTGTTAACATACTTGATATAATTGTTAAAAAAAAATAGTTGCACATGATGGATAGTAGGAGACATAAAACAAATGGAAATCATATTTAATAGTTTGTTACCTAACAATTGTGGAATTATTTTAGAAGTCAGTAACAGAAATGTAAGTGTGATATCCTTATATGTTTGGAAAATAAACAACAAACATCTAAAGTATTGTCATGTAAAGGAGAAATGATTTAAAGGGGAAAAATTATTTAAATGCTCGATATAGAAAATACAATACATCACAATTTGCTGTTGCAGGTAATGCTGTTATAAGAGGAAATTGTATTGCCTTAAATGAATGTAATGTCAAACAAGAAAGGCTGAAAAGACAAAGATTGAAGTACTTATCTCAAGAGTTAGAAGGAAATGGAGAAAGGACATGTAACCCATAGATAGTAGATGAAAAATAATGAAAATACATATAAATTCATAAAATAGAAAAAAAAATTAAATAGAATTGTAAACAAAGGCAAAATTTTGGTTTACAGAAGACCACTCTGTGCCACAGGAAGGAAGACATGGGTATCAATATCAGAAAGGAAAAAGAAACAACATTAAAGAGGGACTAGAGTTATATGAATATTATGAACATCTTTATGCCAATAAATTTTAAAATTTAGATGAAATGTCCTACAAGGAACAAAATGAAAGAATCTCACAGACATAGTAAGTGAACTAAGGCCATTACAAAAGAGGGCATACTATATAATTCCATAAGTAAAGAGTGCAAAATACACACAAAAGTAATTGATAATTTTACAAGTCAGAAAGTGGCTACTTCTGGAAATTATCAACTACAAAAAGGTAAGAGATTTCCTTCAATCGTAGAGGTATTCCATAATTTGATCTAAGTATTGTTTCTATGGATATATTTATTAAGCTGTACACATATGATATAATTTTTATATTTTAGAACTCAATATAAAAGTGTGAAAAATTAATTCCTCCATGCAATCAAGAAAGACTGGAAACTCTCTGTATCCTTCATATAAACTTGAGAGAAAAATTGCTTTTTTGAAAGTTATGGTAAACAATAGTTTGCTAAGATAGTTCATTTCCTCTATATGTGTTAATTTCTTTTCATATAATTCTGTAGTGAGATCTTAAGATTCTTAATGATTCTTCTTTTTGTTTCTACATTTTTTTCCTTGATTAGGATAAAAGGTAATTTATTCTATATTATTATATTGTTGATTATTTCTAAAGGAGTATTTTTATTATCCTTGTTTTCTAGTTGCCTAATTACCATGTTATTTCTTATGAATCACTTTCACTTTCCTTCATTTTATTCAGGCATTGTTTTTACCTAGCATTGTAGTATTATTGAAAAAAGTACTAAAGTACATGTTTTGTTTTGTTTACTTTGAACTTTGCTTAACCCATATTATGTAGATTCAACCATATATTTTTATCATTTTTTTTAGACTTTTGTCAATTGTGTTAATATTAGAGAGTTTTAAAATCCAAATTGTAATGGTCTATTTTGTTTATATTTTAAGATTAAATTCTATTTTATCACATTTTAACTCTTTTACCAACTGTATTATTTACACTGTAATGATTTCTTCATATTTTCTTCTAGTTTCTTTTGCCCATACAATTGAGGTGATCATGTGATTTTTCTTTAATATATTAATAAGTTGTATTACACTTATTTATTTTCATATGTTGAACAACCCTTGAATACCTGGAATAAAACCCACTTGATTAAGATGTAAAAAAAAAAAAACATGGTCATAGTAAAGATACTTAGTGTAGAGCTGAATTTACATTATAGCATATTGTAATAGATTAAGGTCTTTTAAATCAACTGCCAAATAAGACTTATTTGCTTTAATATCTCTCATATTTCATGTTATGTTATTTATATTAAATATTCTATAGTACAGTCATCTATGTATTAAATATTTTAAGGTTTTCTTTACTTTTAAGAATTTTATTGAAATTAAAATAAAGACATCTGCACTTATTTTGAATTACTTTTCACAAATTTAGAACATCTTTGTAATTAGCCTTCAATCAAGAAATGCATAAATGCTGCTACTCCAAAATTTCTTTTAGTTTTCCCTTCCTGTCATTAACACCCACCCTGCATGACCCCATCTGGTGACTACTATCCTAATTTCTAACTGCATATATTATTTTGTAAGTTTCTGATTTTATACTCATGTAATCACACAGTTTCCACTATTTGTGTGGGACAGAAGAGGCAAGTCAACCATCACAAAGAACCCTGTAGAGATGGCAATGAGTTGGAAAGGACACCCAATTCACAGAATTGTTCTGGGGTAAAGGCTGAGTCCATAAAACTTTAAATTTTTTAAGGTTGGTAAATTAAACTGGTTTCTTGAGATGATCAAAGGATATTTATCTTAATGTTAAGATATACTCTGTGCTTATTATGAAAATTAATTTTCATAAATTAAATATAATCCAACTTGCATTCCTTAAATAAACCAAAATTTCTTCCTTAAATATTTATGTGTTATTGGTGATTCAATACTTCTGTGAATTTTTCTTTGTACTGACTAATTTCTGTAATTTCCAAAATTTAAATTAATTAAAGAAATTCTACTTATCATATTTTGTAGTTTTTCTTCTTTAAGTTTCGTTAGGTTTTGTTTTTTTCAGTTTGTCCCTTTAATATAAAGTATAATATTCATTACTATAAAATATAACCTTGTATCTTCTTATAATATATATGGTTTGTAACTTTTATTCATTCCTAATATAGCTTATTTGTTCAAAGAGTTTTGTAAATTTCATTTTTTATGATGGTATTATTTTTTTAATGATTAATTTTGGTCATTTGGTAAACTATTTTTTTTTTTTAGAGTAGGCAAAGGAGTTTATTAAGAAAAAGAAAACTAGAAATGTGATAAGTACACAACCTGAGACATGGATTGGGAGCATGCTATAGGATAAGGCATGCATGTGGGGTCCCAGATTAGACCTTTTAAAGACCTTTTCTCCTTCCATTTCCTAATATTAGGGAGAGAGCAAACTGTTTGTTGTTCTGATTGGTTGCCTTATGATCCCTACCTGTTAGCTCTAAAGAGCTCATTGAATAGGCCTTTTGTTTAGATGTATCTAGGGTTTCCTCTTGACCCTGGAAAGAGTTCCACATGGGACCTTGTGACCAGGGTCTAGGTGGGATCACCAGGCTTCGGTGGGTGTCAGGGAATGTTACTTGCATCTTTCTCTCCTGGCTTGACTCACCAAATAAGTTAGTGGTTCTGGGCTTCTAGTTTCTTGGCTATGTCATATCAAAGAATTTAAGGATGTGCCATAGGGTAGGCAATAGAGTAAAGAGTTAATAAAGAAACAAGAAAACTATAAATGAGATAAGTACACAACCTGGGACATGGGTTGTGGTCATGCTACAGGATGAGATGTGGATACTCTCTATTATAGATTTTTCTAGTTTTCTAATTTATGTATTTCTCTTCATTATTTCTTTATTTGTATTTTGTGTTTTCTTTATTTGTAATTTGTTGTTTTATCTAACATTTGAGATAAAAATTTACATCACTGTTTTCAGCTTTTATTCTTTTCTATTATGTAATATTTGAGCCATATAATTTAATTTCCTCTAAGCAATACTTTTGTTGCATCCTGCCAGTTTTGTTTGTTTGTGTGTGTGTGTGTGTGTGTGTGTGTGTGTTTAGGCATAGGGCCTGGGGATTAAAAATGGACCTTATATGTGGGAAGTTGCTGCTCAACACCAGAGTTACACTGGCTACCCCGAGTTGGTTTTTTCATCTCTTTGTTGTTGTTTTTAAGGAGGTACCAGGTACGAGACCCAAGACCTACCATGTGGGAAAGAAGCAGACACTCAACCATTTGAGCCACATCTGCTCCCTTCAGCCTGCCAGTTTTGATATGCTATATTGTAAGTATTAGTTCAAAATTTTTTTTAATTTTTATTTCAATTTGTGGAACTTATTAGTTATTACAATGTGAATGACTAAATGAATAAAAAATTAAGGATTTTCTATTTATCCTTTTAAAAACTTAAGTCCATTGTTACCATGGAATATAGTATATATTTTCTATGATATTTATTGGGCAGTTTACATTTGAGAACAAGGTTTCTCAACCAAGACCTTCTTGCCATTTTAGAGTAGCTCATTCCTTAGTATGATGGACAGTCCTGGGTATTGTAAGATGTTGCAGTGGCTTGAAGCTATGTACCCCAGAAAAACATGTTCTTAAACTTATTCAATTCCTGTGGGAGTGAACATATTGTAAATAGGAAATTTTGGTGCGATAACTTTAATTAAGGTATAGCCCAACAGAATGAGGATAATTCTTAATCATATTACTAGATTCATTTATAGGCTGAGTGACATTCTGACACATAGGGAGAAAGCCACAAGAAGCCACCAATAGGTGGAAATCATTGGAAACCAGAGAATCCAGGAGACACCTCCACATGTGTTCCATGTGACAGAAAAACTAAAGAGCAAGGATTTCCATAAGCCAGTGCCAGAATACCATAGTCTTCTGCAAGAAATCATTGCTTTGATGATATTTTGAATTTGGAATTGTCCTAGCCACAAAACTTTGAGCCAATGCAATCCATTAATTTAAGCCAACATATTGCATAGTATTTGTGTTAACAGCCAGGAAATTAAAATATATGCTTAGCAGCATCTCTTGCATTTATGCAAGGATTCTTGTAGCATATCTCTCCCCTAATCAGGACAATGCAAATGGTCTCCAATACTGCCAAATATTCCCTAGAACACAACATTGGCCGGGATTAAGAACCACTCATTTAGCTCATGATTTCTCCTATTAATTGTATAAATTTTTCTGTAAGTTCTTTGTGCATTTAAGACTAATGTGAAATCTGTCATTTTGATATCAGATATTTTATATATGACAATAGCTCAATTTTATGTCATGCTGTTAAAATTTTTATATCATTTCTCACATGAATTACTGACTAAAATTTTAAAATCTTTACTGAATTTTAATTATGGACTTTACCATTTATTTTCATTTACTTCTGCTGTATATAATTTGATGGTATGCTGTTAAATTTATAAAAATTTGGAAAAACAATGTCTTAATGATGGATTGGCACTTAATCTTTCTATGTATATTTTACTTTTGGATCTATTCTGGTTAACTTTATCTTCTTATTTTTTTTTCTCAGTCATCCCACTTGTTCTTCCATCTCACTCTTTTCCTATAGTATTTTGTTTAAATTGAATATTTAAGTAATGTTAATGAGAACAATTACACAAATAAGAGTGTTAAAAAATAAATAACAATGAATAAGAGGTAAATACTCCTCTATATTACCCTCTGTTATGCTTTCAATGTTTAAATCACAATTTCCAGAAATCTCTCCTCTCTGAAATGAAAAAGCCACTAAATATTAAAATACAGTCATTTTCTTAGTAATACTTCCTTCTCTCCAATCCATTCCAAAAATAATGATCTAATCTAAAAGAGCTTCATAGCCTGAAATAAAGTTATGAATTCCCAGACCAGATACATAAAGTACATTTCAACTTTAAACTTTCTACTAATAGAACATTGGCCAACACCTAATATGATAAGGCATCAAGTAAACACAGCTCACAAAAGAATGGATAACAAGCCAAATTCAAGTTTTAACATATTCACATTTAATTTTTCTGTAAATATAGAATTCACATAGCACACTCAATTTTCCCTATTAATTTACGACTTAAGTGACATGTAGGACTTCAAATCTTACTGTAAAATTAAATGGAAATTTAATCACTACAATATACTTTCCAGAGGGTGTTCAAAGCAAATACATAGTATGTGTAGTTAGACATCATTATATTTGCAAACTTTTTTAACTATTTAAATCTGGATAACTGTCCACTACTCTTACAGTATTCAGCTAAAATAATATTGAGATTAAGATATCTAAGCAAGGACTTCTGGGAAAATGGTATCAGAACAGGTAGTCATAGCTCAAATGTCTCACAAAAACAATGGAAGAAGGGAAAAAGCTCTCTGAGGAACCTGCTGTGGGTATCTGCAGATGAGGAGGGTGATGCATATCATCCAGAAGGAATAGGGAAAGAGAGATATAGAGGACAAATGGAAACAAGAAATATGGACAACTACAAGGATTTAGAATAAGTGGAACCAAGTGTCAATGAGGAGCCTTAACACAAAATAAAACAAAATAAAACCATACAGCCATCACCCATATGGTCATTATCTATGGTAAATTGAAAGGGTATAGTTACATATTGAACGATAGGACAGGTGGGTAGAGATTTTACTGGGTTCAATGGTGCAAGGTTTACAGGTGGGTAGATTAGGAAGGGCAGGTTAGAATAACCAGCACATGTAAATATGTATCTTGTTATCCCATGAGCCAAGACAGGGAAGAGTCATACACCCCAGAGGGTGGGGAAGAAGGAACAGAAAAGATCAAATGAGGTATGTAGTGGTCATGGGAAATATTCTTCATTACTTTACATTAATGGACACAGGACATGGTAAATATCATAAACAATTATTAAACTGTACACTCTAAATTATAAACTACACTGTAAAACCCTGAAAAATTTTAGTTGCTATATTTTATGATCTATATAACAGTTATAACATTGATAACATCCATTTTAAAAAAAGCTTTTAATATGGGGTGGGGAAGGGGGAGGGAGGTTGGTATGTGGGAGTCTCTAGTATTCCGTGTGTGACTTTGCTGTGCCCTAAAACATCTTTGAAAATTAAATTGAAATTTGGGAGACACTGGGGAATGAGAGAGGGAAGGGTACACGATACACTGGACATCCGATATTACAGTGATAAAAGGAAAAAAGAATAATTTATTTAAAAAAAAGGATTTTTTTGTTTTTTGTTTTTTATCCCATTTTTTCCAATGATTCAATCTGCTAATTATGTTTTATTATTAGTTTCCTTGTTTTTTCTTCTGAGTTTCCTTGTACTTATCTCTTGCATTTAAAATTATCATTATTATTTCTTTCCCTATTAATTGTATTTTTTTATTATATAAGCTTCATATTCAAGGAAGGTTTGGATCGCAGAAAGGTTACAAGAGGGGCTGCAGAGAATCATTGGTGGGGGGTGTCTGGGATGGGGGATTCATGGGAGTAAGTACATCTGAATGTACATGAAAGATATATAAAATTTTTCAAATGATCAAGGGATGGGGCATGGTCACAGTGGGTAGACAATTACTCAATTAATGAGGGAATCTGAATTCCCAGCCTGGAGAGCTCTGCCACATTCCCCAAGGGAGCAGCAACAGTCCCCTGAGTGCAGAGGCAGTGTCTGGCAAAAGAGGATGGCCCACTGATGGGTTCTTGTTATTGAGGACTAGCCTTATGAGTATTTACTCTTCTAATTGAAACTTAGCCTACTGTTATGGGGTGCCTAAGGGTTACTAACTGAGAGCCTCCTTGTTGCTCAAATGTGGCCTCTCTCTAAGCCAAACTCAGCATTTGAATGCATTACCTTCCCCCCAACATGGGATATGACTCCTGGGGATGAGCCTCCCTGGCAACGAGGGATTAATACCAAGTGCCAACTGGCAGCATGTTCAGAAAAAGACCTTGAATAAAAGGGGGAAAAGGTAAAGAGAAATGAGTTGACATGGCTAAGAGACTTCAAAGAGAGTCGGGAAGTCATCCCAGAGGTAATACTTATGCATACCTCAGTAGAATCTCATAGAACACCTAAGTGGATATCACCCCACACTGAGGGACCCCTAAGGGCTCTGGTGACACCCAGGTCCTATACAAGTGGGGATAGCCCCAGAGAATGATGCCTAATTAGTGGGCTCTTCATTGGCATCTGTGTTCCTGAGAGTGACAGAGTTGGAC
>JAQZBX010061985.1:0-16994 GCA_029593785.1 Cabassous unicinctus
GATTATTTACATCCTATGGACTACCAAATATAATCTGCATTTTGCAAATCAATAAAAAAACAGCCATCATTTATTCATTTTATATATATACACTCTTTTTAAAATTAGATTTTATTGCTTTGTGAATTTAGAGACCAAATTAAATTTGGAAAGCTAATGTAATGCTATTTCAGAACCTCCCCCCTTTCATTTTCTTAAAAACACTGGAAGCAAATGATTATCAAAATGAGACTGCAACTTAAGCCATTTTAAAAGGAAAAATAATCAGGTGCCATCTGGCATTTTATTTAGACAGCACATTTTGTCCCACTTTTTTCATTAGCAAGAGAATAAAATGCAAACTATTTTTTTAAATAACTATAACTACAGTAATCAGAGCACAAAGGGTTGGAGGTGGGCATTGCATAGATTCTTAAAACAAGGGTGACAGTTCCCAATTACCTAAAAGAAAAATACTTTGATTTCAATTTATAAATGTCAGATTCATTGGCCATATTAATTATTAGGTCCAGTAGTAGAATTTTTTTCAGTAACACTTGAGAATGAATGTATATATATAGATATATATACACACATTCATGCATAAATTTGTATATACATATATATTCATTATATGTAGATCATATGTATATTTAGTAGGCATTACCCCACAAAACTGATATTTAATTGCCAATTTTAATAAACACTTGTTCACAGAAAACCCATTTGTTTAAAATGAAGTTAGGCAATATCAAATATTCTGTTAGGGTCTACATCTTCTTCAGAATCATCCTCTGAAGTTTCAAGATCTTCCATATGTGCCTGATTAGTTCTTGTGGGGTTAATAAATCTGACATGTGTGCTTAGTTCATATTTATTTCCCATCATATCAGAAAAGCTTTTTTCACACAAATACAATAACACAACTAGGTAAAGACCAGAGATGATAAACTCACACTTAGCTTGCTCATTTATTTGAGCCCTATGTAGTTCATGAATATCAAAATTTTCCAGGTTAAGCTAAAACTTTTCTTTACAGAATTTACAAGTGGTTACAGCCCTTGATGAAGAACCAGAGTTAATTTTGGCCTAAATATAACATCTTCAAAAGGTCCTATTAGCAAGGAGTTCATACCGGAATGCCAATTAAGATTAAGAACATGTTCTTCCTGGGGTACATAAATCTATCTACTACAAATTCTCTATTTTCTTTCCAGATGTCTCTTATTTTACCTCATTGCAAGAAACACCACCTATCTTTCATTATACGGACACTTCAAATTAGCTATAGCCTTTGTTTATTTTTATAAAACGACGTTGTTCTTTCCCTGAGAAATATGTTAACTTACATAATGATAGTCATCCCCAAACTCATCATTTGATTAAAGAAACTAGAATGCATAAAAATGAACTAAGAATTAACTTATAAAACAAATTAACTTTGTAATTAAAGTAATGAAGAAGAAGTTTTAAAAATTATTGATTAAAATTTTGGTTACATTTACATAGAGTCAACAGACAAATTTCTTAAAAACTCTATAAAATTTATGGATGGAAGATATTAGATCATCTCATCACTGTCAAGTTGCAAAACTGCCTTAATGATTGGTATTCACAATAAGGAATAAGAGATGTGGGATTTCGCAGGTCTCAGATTTAAATACAAAGAACATGCCAAGTATTTTAGAAAGAAGAGAAAATGGAGAAGTGAAGGTTTTGTTTGAGTCAACTTCAAATGAAATTTAATTCTTGCTTTTGATCAGTTCCAGCTACTGTGTCTGCTGGAAATTTGGAGATTTTTTATAATATAGTAATCGCTAATGTGTTTATACAACAGCCATATATGTCTTCCTACTTGTGTTAGTCAGCCAAAAGGCTGCTGATGCAAAATACCAGATATCGGTTGGTTTTTATAAAGGGTATTTATTTGAGGTAGAAGCATACAGTCACAAGGCCATAAAGAGTAAATTACTTCCTTCACCAAAGCATGCTGCCATGTGTTAGAGCATGATGGCTGCTGGTCTCCGAGAGGGTTCAGGCTTCCTCTTCAGGCTCTGTAGTCCCAGCTTCTTCTGGTCTCAGCTGTAGGCTTGTATAAGGCTTGTCTCATTCCCTGAGGCTCATTTCTTCCTGGGCTCAGCTGCTCTGTTCTCTCCATAAGGTCAACTGTAGACTCTCAGGCTTTCTGTCTTCCTGGGGCCTCTATCATGTCTATGGAGTCATCTCTTCCTCTGTGTTCTTCTCCTGTGTGTTTATTTCCCAGGGCTCCAGCATCAAAACTCCAACTCTCTCCTCTGCTATGTAGTTCGAAGACTCAAAGTCCTACTGACTTGGCCCAATCAAAGCCCTAATCACAATTTAATCAAGTAAAAGTGAAACTTCTGAAGTTAATACAATCTAATATGCTCAAAGGAATAGACCAGTTTATAAACACAATCCAATATCTATTTTTTGAATTCATGAACAATATCAAACTGCTATGTTCCTTCATTTAAGAAATCACAATTATATTTGGTACAATATTTTCAAGAAAGGTAGGCTTCTCCCTTAGACTCATAATAAGCCATTTCTAAACTAAGTTCAGATAGTTCACTACATTTTCCTTTGGTAACAAATGCTTTAAAGATTGACATATAACTCACTTATAATCATTGAATAGTAAGAAGACTATTTTTTGAAGAATATTTTAACCAAAAAAAAAGACTTATGTAGGAAATCCTACTCCTTCTTCCTGCTTTGAATTCAGTAGAAATTTGATTCTTCATCCTGAGACCTCTTTTAATCATGATGCAACAGGACTAATGGCAAAAAGATAACAGGCAATACTACCATCCCAAGACAAACTATTGCGTGAGAGGATCACATAACTTTACTGTTTAAATCACTGTAAGTCAGGTTGTTTTGTTACTTTGAAGCATCCTAAACATTACAAACATATTTAAACCTGCCTTGGGAAAAGAAAAAAAAAATAATAAGTAAGGACTAATTATTAGGGTTGCAATAAAATGACATACATAATTATAACGTGGTGATTACATGCACAACAGAGGGATACTTCATTTCAAATTGTTATTTAGTGAAAAAACTATGTTTATAGCATATTTTAAGTTATATTTAATTATGATTAAGTTTTGAAAAAATAATTTATGTATATATTTTTATAATTCTATTTTTAAAAGGAAATTTTATCCATATATCTAGAAAGAATAACCTGTGAATATTCTGATGATGCTTCCTGATGAGAAACCATACTTCTTGGATTGGCCAAAAATTTCTGTACTTTGACAAGATACTAACCTAGATGAAACAAATAATTAGTGAGGTGGTGGTTTTCTCTGACCCTCTGTATGAGACTCTTTTGTTACCTTTTGTGACAGAGTCATCTCAACAGGGTGATGATTTTTTTTTTTTTTTGCATTTTTTAAACTATATCTTTTTTAAAGTTTTAGATTACAGAATGTTACATTGAAAATATGGGAATAACCATATACCCCACACTCCACCCATCTCACATTTTCCCCTATTATTAACATCTTACATGAGCATGACATTTTTTAAACAATTGATGAAAAAAATATTGGAACAAAGCTAGTAACCATGATCCATAGTTTACATTATGGTTTACACTTTGTACTGTATAATTTTATGGGTTTTGACAAAATGTGAAAAGACCTGTATCCATCATTGCAAAATCATGCAGGACAATTCTAATGCCCTAAAATTGCCCAATATTCCATCTATTCTTTCCTACCCCTCCCCTCAGGACTTATGGTAACCATTATCTTTATATCGATGTTACAAGTTCTTCCATTACTACGATAAAAAATGTCTACTTTGGTTCATGGTTAAATTTCACCTTATGTTTGTTCACTCCTCAATCTTGAGGATTTTGTGATGGTGATGCCTGCACTGCTTCAGTTGAGAGTAGCCTTAGAACTTATGGGGCAGATGAAAGAAACTGTTTCACTTGCAGGTTTAGATAATCTGCTTTTTGGGATGGGTATTGTCCATCATCATTTTGTTGTCCTGGGTGAGTCCGATGAACTGTAGAAAAGGTTTTGATTGCAACTCTGCTGAGATTCAGGCTCAAACAGCATATTAACAGACCAAAGATTTAAGTGTCTGAGACATATATTTAATGAGTATAGCACTAATTATAGGCCCAAATACAAGGGGTAGAAGAATCTTGTGTAGGGAATTTATAAATTAGTCTAGCTCTGTTACACTGAGGAAGTAGGTTATCATATATTACAAGGTAAGGCCCACTGAAGGGGTGTTGATTTCATGGGGTTTTCTGCCTTTCCTATAGTGTCCAGATGTCTCTAGAGCCCTCAGGAGCACCCCTGTGTGAGGCTTTGTTTACGTGGTAGTTAGTGAGATCCACCTGAGATGTGCATAAGTGCAACCTCTGGAATAAACTTCCAAATCACTTTGAAATCTCTTAGATGTAAGAATTCTTTTTATTTGATGTTCCTTATTTTGTTCAAGGTGTTTTCTGAAATGCTTCACCGGTTGGCACTTTGTAGTAATCCCTTGGTGCCAGGGAGGCTCATCCCCAGGAGTCATGTCCCACATCAGGGGAAGGTAGTGAATTTATTTGCTGAGTTTGGCTTAGAGAGAGGCCACATTTGAGTAACAAGGAGGTTTTCAGGAGGTAACTCTTAGGCAATAGATATTAGGCTAAGTTACAATTTTATAAAATTAAGATTCATAAGTACAAGCATTAATATTGAGGGGTTGGTATATTGGTCTGTTTTCTTTTATTAGACTCTGCCTTTATACTATAGAGATTCTTGCACTGTATTAGAGAACTTAGCAGGATTCCCCAAAATGGAGATTTAATATTTTGTTGGTTATTGTGCACAAGGTGATGAATTAATATCCTGAAATTACATGTGATGAAATGTAAACGAATTTACTTTAGGGATAAAGAGGGGAATGAAAGCCAAGTCCTCCTATGTTGTTGTTTAATGAAAGTAAACATGATCATGTATTGATTAGCAACAGCAAATTGTTATATATATATATATGTATATATATATATATAATATATATATGTATATGTATATATATAGAGAGAGAGAGAGAGGAAGAAGGAGGGAGAGATTTGGACTCTTATTTGTTTGTTGTTTGTTTCCTTGCATTGGAAAATTAAAAAGAAAACAGGCAATAAATTTCCACTTCATATCTGGCTGCCAGTCTTTCGGGGAACAAGTCATTGAGGAGCAATGCTCTACTTTCATTTTCAGAATCAGGAAAACCTATAAAATTATTTGTTTCATATTGCTTTATTTAGTAAAAGCAAATTTAAATACTGCAAAATGTTACTATCAGACAAAAGAAAACATGTTATACTAAGTGAAGGAGACCAGACACAGAGTATTACATATTGTATGATTCCATTTATATAAAATGTAAATATAATTCAATTTAAAAAGACAAAATGAGATAAGTAGTTTTGTAGGTCTGAGGAAGGAATGCTAAGGGGTGTGGAGTCTTTCTGTTTGGAGTAATGAAATTTTCCTAAAATTTTTAAGATAATGAATGTACAACATTGTGATTATATTAAAAGCCATTGATTATGCACTTTGAATAGAATAGCCAGAAACAGCAGCTATGTACAGTGGGGGAAGCATAGAGAGATTGAGAGGTGAGAAATTTTCTTGTTTGTCTCTTTTTTATTATATTATTATTTTTGAAATGACAAAAATGCTCTAATAATGGTTGAAGTGATTAATGCACTTTTGTGATTACACCAAATAACATTGATTGTATACTTTTGACAAATTGTATGCTTTGTTAATATGTATCAATAAAATTGATTTGTTAAAAAAAGTTAGTATTAAAACATACTGGAGAATTTCCTTGAAAAATGATTGTGCTTTGTTACATTATTTTACTGAGTAATATACTATTTTTGCTATACAATTTCAGATGAATAGTAAATAGTTTGCTTGACAGTGTGTCATGCAGTTTTTCTGAAAACTTCAAAAATGTATGATTTCAAGTTGACAAAATAACTTCAAAAGTGACTTTAAGATGTGTATACTATTTTTCTTTCACAAAGAAGTTAAGACAAAATGTAATCATAAATGATTTTCTAATCATTATTATCCAAAGAATTATATGACAAATACCTTGAAATTTCCTTCCATCAATTTAGGTTGGTAATAAGGGAAAGAGGGATAGTAGTGTTTATATTCCTGAACAATTAATGGGTACAAGTAATTTTTGATTGAAAAAATCAAACAGTAGGTCAAATGCCTAAAGTGTAAAGATTAATGAATTTCCCGAAATCACCAAATGCTTTAGAGTTTTATAGAGGATTTGTATTCTTATTAGTATCAAGTGTATCAAGTTTGGCAACTATACTGAGTATGGATAGACAGTCAGTGATTCAGGGGACATGATGCATCTGCTCTTACAGCAAGATTTAAATCCTTAAAAAGCTCATTTAAATTTCTGATGTAACTTTGAACTATGCAATAGTTTACAAGCTATAGAATACATATTAGGATGATGAGAATAACCTGTCCATTGGAAAATGCTTTTTGTATAACAGCTACCTCTGTGAAACAGATGCTAATACTCAACTAAATGTGACCATAGTTATAAAATAAGCTTTCAGTTCCACCCATTCCTCCACCAAAACTAATCTTATAAAAATAGCTTTATATGAGATTATTTAATAGAGTGTTAGATTTATAATTAAGCACATATGTATTGAATGTTCAAAGTAATATAAAAGGAGTGAAATAGACAAGTAATTACTGTGTTGCCAATATGCAACAAAATATTGTTATAATAGGTTGGTTATTAAAATATTTATAAGTAACGTCCAAATAGGAACTATATTGGGTTTGCAAGTGTGAAAACTAATTTATTCCTTCAGGCTTCTGAGATATTTTCCTGAAGCATCTTGGATGTTAATAGTACTGTAAAGGACAGATAAGATAATTTGAGGGGGATAGTAGAAGAAATATTATTTTAATAAAAGTCCTGAACCAAGCATATTTATTAGACAGGCTTAATTGAGGACTTGACAGAGAATTTTTCCTTTTCTTATCTATGTTATTTAGAGATCATAATCACAGGAATGTTATACCCAGCTTTCTTGTCATAATCTGGCTTCAGTATTTACTAGCTGTATATTTTGGACAAATAAAGAAAATTTCAGTAAATTTACTTGGAAAATTAGGAAAACTATATAAGACTATATTCATAAGGATGAAATAAATTAAAAATCTAATTTAGAAGAGTGTTTACATTTAAATTTTCTTTTGTTAAGTTTTCGGACATAATTTTAAAATTGATATATAACTCATGATCCGTAAAATTTACTCTTTTAAATCATATAATTCAGTGTTTTTCACTATATTTAACAATTGTGCAACCATCACCCTTATGTATTTCCAGAACATTTCTTCATCCTGAAAAGAAATTCCATACCCATTAGCAGTTGTTTCCCATTCCGCCCTGCTTCAGCCCCTGACAACTACTAATCTACTTTCTATCTCTCTGGACATGTCATATAAGTAGAGTCATGTCATATGTGACCTTTGTATCTTACTTTTTTCACTCAGCATAATGTTTACAAGGTTTAACCACATTATGGAATGTACTTATGCTTCTTTCGTTTTATGGCTGAATAATATTACACTGTTTAAAATATATATATCACATTTTATTGATCCATTCAACAATGTATGGACATTGGTTTGTTTCCAGTGTTTGGTTATTATGAATAATGCTGCTATAAACATTCATGTACATTTTTTTCATACACATTTTTCAATTTTCCTAGACTTAAGAGCAGAATTGAAGGTTCTATGGTAACTCTATGTTTAACTTTTTGAGGAACTACCAAACAATTTTCAGCACCATTTTGCAATACTATCCACATTGTATGAGGTTCCAATTTCTCCACAACCTTGCCAATACTTTTATCACCCTACTTTTTGATTATTGTCATTCTAGTGAGTGTGAAGTGATATCTCGTTGTGATTTGCAATCTCCTAATGACTAATGATGATGAATATCTTTTCTGTGCTTATTGGCCATTACTTCTTGGGAGAAATGTTAATTCATAATGCTGCCCATACTTTAAATGGTTTATTTTATATTTTCCTGTTTGGTATAAGTGTTCTTCAGAGATTTTATATACAATTCCCTTATCATATTTATGATTTGCTATTATTTTCTCCCATTCTGTGAGTTGTCTTTTCACATTCTTGATAATGACTTTTGAAGGGCAGTTTTTAAACAATTGGTAAAGTCCAATTTATCCATTTTTAATTCTGTTGTTTATGCTTTGGAAAGCATTTCTTAATCCAAGGCAAAAAGATTTATGCCCAGGTTTTATTCTAAGGTTTTATAGTCTTAGGTCTTATATTTAGGCGATTCACCGTTTTGAATTAATTTTTGTACGTGGTTTGAAGTATAGGTCTATTTTCATTCTTTCATATGTGTATAACTAGCTGTCACAGCCCAATTTATTGAAAAGCCTATTTCCCTCACAAATTCTTTTGGCACACTTGTCAAAAATCAAGTGATCATAGATGTAAGAGTTTATTTTTTAACTGCTAAATCTGTTCCATTTATCTATATGTCTATCTTTAAGTCAGTATCACATTAGCTTCCTTACTGTTATTTTGGAGTAAGTTTTGAAAGTGAAAGGTGTGATTCCTCCAACTCTGTTCTTTTTCAAGATTTTTGAAATCATTTGCTTTTCTGGGTCCCTGTATTTCTAGATGAATTTTAAGAGCTGCTTGTCTATTTCTGCAAAAAAGGCAGTTAGGATTTTTTTTTTTTAAGGAGGTACTGAGGAATGGACCTGGGACATTGTACATGGGAAGCAGGCTCTCAACCTCTGAGCTACACCTGCTCCCCAATGAGAGTTGTTTTTTTAGTTTCTTTGTTTTATTTTTAGGAAGTACTGACTGGGGATTAAACCCGGGACCTTCTACATGGGAAGCAGGTACTCAACCACTTGAGCTACATCTGCTCCTGGCAGTTGGAATTTTGATAAGGATTGTGGAGAATCTTTAGTTTGATTTGTAAAATATGCCATCTTAGCAATATTAAGTCTTCTATCCAATGAACACAGAATGACTAACCAATAATTTTGGTATTCTTTGAAGTTTTATTTAAGTTCTATTTGTAGTTTTAAGTGTATAATCTTGCACAGTTTTACTAAAGTTTTAAAAGTAAATTTTATCTTACTAAATTATTTTTTTCTTATTCTCTTGGATACTATTTATTCTTTTGTGTGCTATTACAACCGAAATTGTTTCCTTAATTTCATTTTTGGATTTTCATTGTTCATAAGAAGTGCAATTGATTTGGGTGTGTTGATCTTGTACACTGCAACCTTTTTGTATTCATTTATTAGCTGGGACAGTTTGTGCATGTGTATTTTCCTTAGGATTTTCTATATAAAAGATCATGTCATCTTCAAATAAAGAAAACTTCACTTTTTCTTTTCCAATCTGAATAACTTATTTATTTTTCATGCCTAATTTCCCGAGTTAAAACCTCTAGTACAATGTTGAATAGAAATAGTGAAAGTGGATGTGAGATGGTTAGATTTTTTTACAAATACTTTTTCTACATCAATTGAGATGACTGTGCACTTTTTGACCATTATTGTATTAATCTAGTATGCTCCATTGATTAGTTTTCATATGGTGAACCAAGTTTCCATTCCTGGGATATATCCCATTTGGTCATGGTGTATAATCCTTTTTATATGTTGCTGGATTTGTTTTGCTAGTATTTGGTTGAAAAATTTTTATGTCTATATATATTGGGGTTACTGGTCTATAGTTTTATTTTCTTGTAATGTTCATGTCTAGTTTTGTATGACTGTAATATTGGCCTTGTGTAGTGAATTGGGAAGATTTCCTTCTTCTGCAATTTTTTGGACATATTTGCAAAGTATTATTATTAATTATTCTTTAAACAATTGGTAGAATTCAGTAAAGGCATTTGGTCCTGGCTTTATCTTTGTGATAATTTTTTGATTACTAATTCATTCTCCTGTGATAATTTATCCAGGTATTCTATTTCCTTTTCATTATGTTTCAGTAGTTTGCAGCTTTTTCTTAATTTTTAAAAACTATTTTTATCTTCGTGTCCATTTATAGAAATCTCTTTAATTTATACATATTCTGGAGAATTTAAGTTTGCTAATTTTGCCATCACTCTACTCAGTGGTGTAACTAGATATAATGTAACTCTTTCCTTTTAAGTGTAGAGAATAAAATACATATCAGAAAATATACGAGGGTTTTGGGGTAAAATGGAGAAAGATTTTTGTCAATATTTCCTGGAAACAAAGACTTACACTTACATACAAATGCAGGGACTTACTGCATATGGATAAATAAACCTATTTAATTAATTTATTGATTTCTGTAAATCACTGATAATTTTAATACCTGTCCCTATTCTCTTCATATTCCCATGTCAAAGGATCTCACACAATCACATTGAGAAAGGTTTTATTTTAAAATTCATGTTTGTGTATTTACATTGTGTCTCCAAAATTCTTCATCAACCAGTATGTTTTTGTAGAGGCTCATTGCTACGTGAAATTAATTCAGCCTGATGTACTCTGACTCCAATGAATACTGCATACTCACTTAACCTATATTTTTTTATTCATCACTGTTCTCATTATTTCAAGAATGTTTACTATATGGAAAATAAATTAGCCTGTGGAAGTCCAATTTCTAGAAAGGATTCACACATAATTTTAAGAGGAAAATACATATGTGGGGAGGGTCCGTGCCTCAGAATTTGCTGTTGAGATGTGGAAGGGGTTGCTGAAGAAAGCCTCCCACAAGAAGAGAGCATGCTGGCCTAATTGCTAGGAAACAACTGTTGGGTACCTGGAGCAGGTGTCCCTGAAGAATTGCTGTGCAACCCTACTAAATGGCTGCAGGAACATTTGGAGAAAGCTTGAAGAGAATTAACCATTTGGCCATTGTCCTTTCTCACAGGTACCTGGTCTCCCCTCACATCAAGGAGCTCTGTATTTTTATTATTATTATTTTTTTTAATTCTTTGGTCTGAAAAGTGGGTGAGAAATCATGACCATCCCCTGTGGCAATACATGTCAAGTTTTTGGTTATCAGAACTAGGATTTTCTCGTTACCTAGATTAAGAAATACTAAAATAAGATACTCATCTGTTTTGTTCCTAGAGACGCTGTGATCAATTCATATTGACAAAAGGCATTCTGATACTGCTATGTTCCTGGTCCCTTTATTGCTGATGTACCTTCTTTGTCCTCGCAGTTAAATGTTGCCATTTGATCTCTGCTAATCCAGGGATCTCATCACCCTCATTTAAATCATGGACTGCATCTCAAAAGCAGTATCCTTCACAGTTGGACATTGCCTGCAGAGGAGAGCAGTCACAGAACTTTTCCAGATGGAGGTACTCCCCCATTTATGCTTTCTTAGCATCTTAGTGAAGAGTGTGTTTTCTGAGATTTCCTCTGAAGTCTTTAACAATTCCATTCAGAACATGAATCCGTTCATCTTGTAGGAGTAAAAACCCAGTAAGGTTTTTTATGTTAGATATAAGGGTGTATTTTTAAAAAAATTTAAAGCACTTTTATTAAGATATATTCACATACCATACAATCCATCTAAAGTGTATATTCAATGACTTTTGGTATTATTATAGAGTTGTGCATTCATCACCACAATCAATTTTAGATAATTTTCATTATTCCAAAAATAAAAAAACCCTTCTCCTTTGCAGTCACCTCTCAATCCCTCTATCCATCCCCAGCCATACATAGCCATTAATCTAATTCTGTTTCTGTAAATTTATTCATATTTACATTTTATTTAGTATTTTGTGTCTGGTTTCTTTCACCTAGCATAGTTCCCAGTAAGTTTTTGTGAAAGTTCTTCAGATTTTTTTCTGTCTACTACATGACTGTAATTTCTTTTCACTAGGCTGTACAGTTAGTTCATTGTCTTGGAATATCTTTTTATGAGCTTTCAACATCACTTTTTGAATGGTTTTAATTTTCATTTTGTATCCTAAAGGGAATTCAAAGAAAGTGTGAATGAAGAAAAATGTCTGACTCCTTGCCCATCTGAAAATGTTTTTGATATTTTAATTGATAATATGTCTTGTTAAATTCTTGGTTAAAATTTTTATTTTTTCAGAAATTTATTTCTCAAAAAATATATACAAACACACACATACAGAAAGAGAGAGAAAGAAGAGAAACTAGATTGTTAATCTGAATTACCTGCAGAGCCCAGTGTCATGTGTATTGACTAGAGAAGATGGATGATGTTTGAAAAAAATGAAAAGAAATATCTTAAAAAATAAAGAAAGTTGGAAACATATGAAGGAACCTAAACATACACAATTTGTAGGCCATGAGAAGAATTTTAAGTGCTATGAAAATTCACTAAAGGACATCAATATAGAAATAACATTTGGAAATCAATCATAGTGGGTAAAAGAGGAATTCATAGCAAATTTAGGGAGAACAGAAAGGAGTGTATTATGATATTCCTTATGGTTGTTTTGGAGATGTGGTACGCAAAAGAAGAAATTGAGGGTAATGGATATCATTCAAAGAGGTTTCAAAGCAAGTTCACTGTCCCCAGGATATTTTGATTATGGGGATAAATGAAAAGGAAATGATAATAGCAATGACTTCAAACTGGGAATGTACAGGATGGATTCAAAATAATGACTTAGAGTGCTGAATCTTGAGAAAAATGTAGATGATATGGGAAAAATTGTAGATAAAAGGATATGGATACCTTAATTTTGAGTTACTTGTTAGAAAACCAAATTTTAGAAGTATTATTTTTGGAGGGGAAATAATCTGTTCATTATTACTTGAAAATAGTGAAACCTATATTTAGCTATAAAGGATAAATAGGAGTTATTCAAACGAAATACTGTTGAGCCTAGCATTCAAGGCTCTATACAAACTTGTCCTTCTAAACCTTTTAGGCATACTTCCAAATGTCACCTTTCTCAGCCCTTTATTTTATCAATATTGATTTAATCATTCTTCTTTCAGAATTAATTGCTATGTGTTAATCCACTTATGTTTAATATGCCATTATAATGACAATATTAATAAATCATTTTCTGAGATGAGATGGCATGTCATGTAAGTATATATGTATTATGAATCTCTACTTATAAAACAGAGTGGATGGCTGTATATTGTCTCTGTAAGACAACAATTTCTAATATCTGATATGAAGTATGTAAATATGTGGTTTATCCATGATTTAGTTGTTACACAAGATTAAAAAAATATGAACTTGTAACATTATTTCTGAAGTAAATTTTCAAATCATTTTAATTGTCTCATTGCAGAATTCAAAATGAAACATATCTAAGTCTCCAAAAGGGAATATCTTGCAGTCCAGTGAACCTCACTATTATTTTGTTAATGTTAATCTTATAGAAATATCACGAGTTTACAAAAAAAATAATTTGTTTAATTAAGGAAGAAATAAATGCAGCAGTTATGAAAGATATATACACTTTACATAACACTGGAATTTAATAATGTAGTTAAGGCAGTATCAAGAAACCTCTCTATCTCGTTGACAAGTTTCTAGCATTACTTTAACAAAAGGATGATGCAATAAATTTCAGTACACTAAGGGCTAGTCTGCTTTTAGTGGAATGTAAGAGTTGTGGAGAATAACATCCTTTACTCCTTTATCACCAGGCATATCTTGTTTTCTCATCATCCTTTATTAAATGGTGAAAGTAGGTTTCTAATTTATTGATAGGTCATCACTTTTATTTTCAATTTTTTCATTTCTATAAATTATATTCAATTATATTATTGCTTTCTGTTTGTTTTTTTACAAAAACCTGGCAGCATTCTCATTTAGTTTGCTGAAAATATAAAATATTTTTAAAAAAATTTGATAACTCTACTATCTGGATCATCTTTGAATCTCTTTCTATTATTTAGTTTTTACTTCATTATTAGTCAATTTTTATGCATTTGCATGGTTTTTTATTGAAGTATATCATTCATACATGAACATACATAATAAGCATATAGAAAAGTTGTGAACTTACAAAATAAACATGCATAATATCATACAGGGGTCCTATACATCACCCCTCCACCAATACCTTGCACTGTTGTGATACATTCATTACAAATTATGCAAGAGCATCATCAAAATATTACTAAATGTAGTCCATATCAATTTTATTGATACATATTAATAAGGATACAATTTAGCCAAAGTTTACAACCAAAGGTATTTGGTATAATCACATAGTTGTGTGCTCATCACTTCAATCATTAGTAAAGCATTTTCTTTATTTCAATAATAATACTAAACAAAAAACCGACAAACAAACAAACAAGGAAATTCCTCCCCTCTCAATCTCTCTGTTTCCCCTGCTGTACATAGCTGCTATTTCTGGTTATTCTTGCATAATTATTTATTTGTGTATCAAGCACTTTTATTGAGATACAGTCACATACCATATGATCTATCCAAAGTGTATAATCAATGGCTTTTTTTAGCTGTTAAAAAGACCTTTATCATAAAATTGTAAAATAAATAGAAAAATTGATTGAAAGAAATTACAAATTTTAAAAAAGTACAAGACCAGGTTAGATTTAATATAGTCAATTATAAGAAATAGATAGTATAGCAACAAACATTTATAAATGTAAATAAAATTTCCACTATAATAGAAATTAATTATAAAATAATTCTAATTTTTATACTACAGCTCTAACTATTGGACATTATCTCTAAGAATGAAATAAATTATTGGTTTAGTTATTTAATTTCCATTTATGTTATAATTCTTTCCGGATAATCAAATTCCAATTTGGGAATTCTTCACATCTTATTGGAATGAATTACAGCAGATAACAATATGCCAACTCATAATTTTATGAGGAAGAAAAACTCAAAATCTTTTTCAACAGTAGTCATGCTAAATCATTATTGATTCAGATGGATTATTTTAATGAATGAGTATGCATAAGAAAGGGTTAAAGAAAAATGAAGTATTGTTGCAATTGGGCAGTTTGATGTAATTCCAAAAGTATTATTGGATCATGCTTTTAAACTGATCTGTTAATCTGGGCATGATTAAGTTATGATTAGGGCGTTGACTGAGCCAGGTCAGTAGGGCGTTGAGCCCTACCCCTTGTGGGTGGGGAATCGAATATAAAAGACAAGGCAAAGAACAGAGTTGAAGCAGATTTTGAGAAGCAGTTTTGATGTTTTAAAGAAGGCCCCAGGAGAAGAGAAGCAAGCTGTTCGCCTGATCGTCTACAGCTGACCTTGTGGAGGAAACAGGAGCTAAGCCTGGAGAGAAACGCAGCACCGGGAAGAGACGAAACCAAGACGCCTGAACCTGGCAAACGTCGGCAGCTGTCTTGCCCTAACACGTGGCAATGGATTGTTGTGAGAGAAGAAACTTAATGCTTTATGGCCTGGTATCTGCGGCTTCTACCCCAAATAAATACTCTTTATAAAGACCAACCCATTTTTGGTGTTTCACATTAGCACCCCTTTTGGCTGACTAATACAAGTATCCAAAAAAAATTTCTTCTCCAGTCCTCAATTAAAAGCAAGTGTTTATTTTGTATGAAGAAACTTACAGAATACTGATCACAGGAACAATTTGTGAGTTGCACTGAGTAATTATTGTTCATATACTATATTATTGTTATTTCACATTTATCTGGACTACTCCAGCTCTATTTGGTTACTATTTGTATGGAATACGTTTTTCTAACCTTTTACTTTTAACCGATTGTGTCTTTATGTCTGAGCTGGGTAGAGACAAGAGTGTAGACAACATATAGAAGGCTCATATTTTTTTTTTTATCCATTCTATCAGTCTATGTCTTTTGATTGGGGAGTTCAATCCATTAACATTCAGTGTTATTACTGTAAAGGTGTTACTTCATTCATTTTGTCCTTCGGTTCTCTGTTGTGATACCGTTCTATTGTCTGTCTTCTTATCCTTTAGTTTACTCTTCTTAATAATCATCATTTCTAAATTCTTCTCCAAATCTCTTACCCTTGTTTTACAAGAGATTCTAAAGGGGGTGTTGCAGCCTGAAAGGAAAAGATGCATGATTTTGTTTTTGTGATTGAGATGCCAGACATACATGAAAAATGATGCCAGAAATATTTGGAGCACTGGATAATGTTTTCTACCTCCAGAAAGAAGTTATTTTGCCTCTGCTATGCAGTTAAGGAAGGGATAAAACAGCTCAATGCCATCAGGATAGAAATGATTTTACCTAGGTTTTAGGCTTTAGGCTGGCTGTTCAATTTTCAATTCATCCTTATTCCTAATTTGTCCCAACTGAGAAAAAGCAGGATTCTTTTCTAAAGCCCTATTTATTGGTAGCCACTGAAGGGATACTTTCCCCTTAGCTTCAAGAGACTATCAAAATCTCTGTCTTTCAGTCGCACAGTCACTACTTTCTAGTTGGCAAGTTTGTTGAGGTAAACAGCAGAACCAAATACAAGGCCCCCATTTTTTATGTTCCCTTTTTTTCTGGCCTTTTGCCACACAAATCCCATTGTCTTGCAGCTTTCCAATATTTTCTAGAAACTTTTATTAATTTTATATTTTATTTATTTTTAATTTTTAACTTTCCTAGTTGTTCAGTGGGACAGTTACTCTGAAAAATTTAATTCATCATTTCCCGGATCAGAAAATTATAACTATGAAACTTTAAATCTTATAACTATGAATCTTTAAATATAAACATTTCAAAGAATTCTAATTAGATTGTAATTATTACATTTCACAGATTCAATCTTTTCTGGGGAATTGGGGAGTCTCAGCGTTCTTGGGTTTGATCTATGTGGATTTTGTTTTCATGAAATGAAATAAACTATAAATATAAGGAAGCTTGAAAATGTATTAGGAGAGTTTTGTTGGCCATATGCTCCAGTCTCCAGCAGGGCTAAAAAGGACTGGAAAGTATTCAAATTGTAAAAAAAAAA
>JAQZBX010061986.1:0-16992 GCA_029593785.1 Cabassous unicinctus
GCGTTCATTCTGCCGCCCGCATCTGACTCGGAGACGTTTGTCCTTCAAAGCAGCATTTATCTGATTTGGCACTATTTCCTTAAACATGGTCTGTTGATAAAGTCTTTGCCATGCAAATGGGACGTGGGTGGCTAGGTCCCTTGTTATAAATAATCACCGTCTATCATTCAGTGTGAATCCAAGGGCATGTTCACGTTCAACCTATCAGCTCAATTAAATAGGTCTATTTACTGTGGACGTGTATGAAGTCTGTACCCCAGGGAAATAGCAAGACTGACTTCACAAACATATCAAACTATCACGAAAAGGTGCCCCAGATTAGGAAATCTGTATTTCGAGAGGCGCTCTTAGGCCACATGCTGTGTAAGGTACATGCAAATATTTATATCTATTTTTTTAGGATATAGTTAGTATTTAATTCTGACCTTCGGATTTTCGTTGCTACTTTTGTTTGCATTGTTCTCACAGATTTGAACTCTTACGTATTTTTCTGGGGACATGTTATTTCATTTCAGGCACTAGCAGAAAAGGGTTGATTTTATTATGTGTATAGGAAGCTAGTGCTGTTTTACTTTATTTATTTATTTTTTAAGAGTATCACAATGTGTTTGTGGCTGCCAGGAAAAGTGAAGGCAGCAAAACCACATTTGGACACACTTGTTCGTCCATTCATTTTAATCCCAGGGAAATGTGGATTGAAGACTGGAGGCCTGAGCCCACGCCGGTTCAGGCAGTGCCCCCCACCTCCTTCCCCCAGTTTGCCCAGGGAGCCTTGTGAGGTTCTGGGTTAGTAATTCACTTACCCAAATTTCTCCCTCCGATCACCTGAGCCTCGATTTTGGATTTTATTTCGTGGTTCTGTTTGTTTCGTGTCACTGCGTTGAGGAGCGTGCATGCTTGAAGACTCTTTGTTCTGAGCACCAAAGGGACATTTTAAAATGTCAGCTGAGTTTGGGCTGTTGTGTCTAATAAACCTCCTTAGGGCTTAAGAGGCACTTTCTCCAAATTTTCATCAGCAGCCTCACTCACTCAGTTATGCACATCCATCATCTTTTGAGAGTATTTTATGGAATATTCTTAATATAGCATGTGAATGCATATTGACAATTGTTGGCACTTTTATATATTCCAAGATACACATTTATCTGTTATGGATCCATAATAGCAAATGTGTAGTAAAATGCTATATCAAAAGGCAGTTATTCTGCATACATAAAATGCTCTCACTTGGTCGCTTTAATTTTCCTGCTCTAGCTTCTGAAACCCTACTTTATACTGATGGACTTCAATATCGCATCTAAGGATCTACCCGAGTGGGGGTGACAGTGTTTCTCAGGCCAGAGGCAGCCCTGCCACTTACGTTAAGGGAAACCTGTGCCGGTGCTAAGACAAGAGCATGAGACGCTGCTCGTATCCGGGACCGGCTCTCACCTGGCTGGAGACTCAGGTGGCCAAAGCCTCAGGGACCCTGGCCTCTGATGGATGACAGCAGCCTGTGTTTACGGCAAGGATAGCAGGCAATACTGACACGCTCTGGGCCAGGCGCTCTGCTAGACCTTTGCTGGACCTTGCAAGGCGCTGGAGACGGGGAGTGGCTTCTTCACGGCCGGGCTGGAGTTAGGACTGCCCCTTCTCAACCCGGGAGCCTGTTTGTGTGTGTTTGGAGAACGTGTGGACTTTGACTTCATGCTCCATGTCATCCTATAGTTTTTAAAGATTAGATGAGAAGATGATCCAAATACAATCCCCGGCACATAGTAAGGACTCAAATGCCTGCCTGGCTACGGGATCGACCAGTGTACACCACGCGAACAGGAGCTCTGCCTTTTGGAGGATCCTCCCTTCCTCCTTCCCTCCCCGGTTTTCTAAGTCATTTTGGGGAGGGGTTTGGGAGCACAGCCATTTGGGTGAGGTTTCTGATGTGCTGTGGTAGCAGTTCTGACAATGTGGTTGTCAGATAGGAGCTAACCTGCAGGGATTGTCCTCTCGAAGCAGGCAGCCAGGGCCTTGGGAAGGCGGGTGACTGTGCTGCTTGTTTGGCAGTGACGGTGGGTCTGTCCCGGCTCCGGTCCTTCCTGACTCATCCTGGGCCAGGAGTGTCACCTTTCCGGGACTCTTCCCCAAAGGGCATGTGGAATAATGTGTGCGAAAGCGCCTGGCAGATTGCAGAGCTCGCCACCTGTGTAGGAAGCGATGGTGAGAAGAAGAACTCAGCTTGTGGGCTCATTATTTGGGGCTGTAAGGAGCAGAATTAGGTTTTATTGATAGATACCAGGAAGTGAAAATTTCAGTGTGGCTTGTCATTTGGCATCATTTATTAAAAAAACAGAAAACCAAACAACAAAACAACAAAAAAAGACATCTGGTTGTACGAACACAAGCGAGGATCCCCCCACCCACACCCCCAATTTCAGCCAAACTGTGTGTGTAAACAGAGTCTTAATTGACATCAGGTTAGGGACGTCTGGAAAACAAGCTTAGTTTCAGAACACTGGAAAGGACATCCTTGAGACCTTCACAGTAAGCCAACAATAACCATTTATTTCCCGACCACCTACTGGGTGTGTAGCTCTGTCGGCTACTGATTGGAAACACGTATCAGTAGGATTGGGCCACTGTCCCAGAGGAGTCCAGGTGGGGGAGACAGCGCTGTCTCTGCATAGGGAAGGCCCAGGGCAGAGCGAAGTCCTGTTGTGCAGAAAAGGGAACCCCTGGGCCTGGTGGAGCAGGCAGGCGACGGCGTGGAGGAAGCCGACTCGAAAGGCGCTTGAATCCGGATAATTAAGCTTGCCATGAACTTGGTAATGAAGTGTCCTTTACTTCAAACTCAGGAGGTCTAGTCTCTCTCTCTCTGTATATGGGTGTATCTATTTTGAGACTTAGGAAAGAAATGCATTCATCGGCAAAGTAAATGTTTGGTTATTAATAATCATGGAAGGTATTCCTTAGGCACTAAACAAGCCTCGTCCTTAAAGCTGGCTCCTGGGTTTCTTTGGTGGTTCAGAGAGGAGGGTGCCCAGAGCCTGCTTTCAAACATCAGCTACTCCTCTTCCTGCTTCCTCTGGACACATCTCTGACTGCCTTTGTGCCTCAGTTTCCCCACCTATAAAATGGGAGGATCAAAATAATGGCCCCTTCCTCACAGGGCTGTGAGAGAACTGAGTAAGATATTGTGGGAAAGCTCCAGCACATCGTCAGTGTTTAAAGCAAGGGGTGAGGAATATCTGATTTAAAAAATGCATCTGCCAACAACGAAAATCTGATTTTTTTATTCTTTTGGCCATGCTTAGCTCTTCTTTCTCTTCCCTTTTATTTTATTATTTTATGAGGAATTTTGGTAGCTTGGCCAGAGATACTAGGTAATTATTACGAGTAGTTTATGGCCTGGAGGTCAGTGAGTCTGTTCTAACAGGCTGTGCTAGGAAAGGAAGAAGACCACGTTTCTCAGTGGGTGGAGGGCTAGAGGTGGGGAGGGAGCTCAATTTCTGCAGTCTGAAGGGCTCCTAAATGAGATCTAGAATAGCTTCCCAAGGAAAACCAGCCCGCTGACCTGGCAGGGATTATCAGTTTCTCTCTGTATTAAGAGTGGGGTCTGCTCAGGTGACGCCCCCCTCCCGCCACTCCCCACAGAAGGAAGATGACTCACCCTGCAGCTGGCCCAGTTGTCCCCAAAGCTCTGTGGCCTCGGGGGGGTGGTGGTGGTGGTGGTGGGGAGGTTGTCTGCCTCTACCGGGATCCCAGGCCAAACGCAACAGAAAGATCCGGATAATAAAAATCTTCTTGTCACTGAGACATTCCTCAACTGTTAGCAATCAATTTGGGGGTGGGGGTGAGGGGGGTGGGAAATGCCAGAAAACATCAAAGAGGGTCTCCCTTCCAGGCTCTGCTCTGTGTCAAGGCTCCGTAATTTGGGAAGGTTGTGTGCTAAATAATTTGCGAGCCTCCAAACATGCAGGTTATTGTTTGTGGACAGATGGTGCATCGCATTTTATCGCTTTTCCTTCTGTGGGCCCTCATATGGGGGACTGATGTGCGTTCTGAAGCCTTTGTTTCCTTGCTAAAATCTCTAATCTAAAACAGGCAATCAAGCACAGAGGCAGGGCTTCAGAAGACATAATCAGAGTTTTAAAAGCAGAGAGAAGAGGGGGGAAAAAAAAAAAAGGGCGGGGGAAAGCAAGGAACCCGGCTGTAGTGAAGAAGCAGATGTGTTTGCAGAGAAGGCGAGAGGTTGTTAGCGTATCCAAAGTGGACAAGCGGGAGGGACCCCGAAACCCGGGAGGGAAGGAGAGAGCTGCCCCTTGTAGTTGCAGCGCCGGGATCCGCCGGGTAGCACCCCGGTGTGCAGCCTCGGCCCTCTCCAGGTACCCCACCCTGGGCCGAGACTTCTTCCCCCAGGGGCCGGGGGCCTTTGTCTTGGCAAGGGGAGGCGGCGAGGCCCACCAAGCCCCATGTTGGAGCTGCGGCTGCCCTTAAGAGTTAAATCATGTTGATATCCAGGAAGGAAATGAAATAGACTAACTCGCTCCTCTTTTCTTCCTACGGATTTTTCTTTTTTATTCTGAAGATAGAATTACTGTTTGTAAGCATCTGAAAATCATTAGGGCCCTGCAGTCTGTCAGGTGCCGACGCAAGAAACTGCTGAAACCAAACGGGTGCCTGCACCGAGGGCTGGGAATTTGTCATGTGCTGATGAGCAGTTATAATAATATATGAGCAAATCACAAGCATTCTGCAAATTAATCAAATTTTTTTTCCCCCTTCTCCCTTGTCTCTGGGAGAGTGGCTTTGCAGGCAGACGTAGGTGAAGCAGTTTTACTCACAGATGGTAGCTCTGGCATCAGATGGAATTTATATAACAGTAATTCTGATTTCCTGCCAAAGTAGCAGTGAACACACCAGGGAGATTGTAGAAGGCGAGTCATGTGGTTTTGCTGAGGTTGGTGTGGGAAGTTTAAGGGGGGATAGCTCGAGTTCTCCTCTTTGCCTTTACTGTTTTTGCCTGAAGGGCCAGAAACGGAACGCCATTCTGCCATGGGCAAAATCCGTCACATCTTTTCTTGTGACTTGTGCTGAAAGAGCGCTTCACAGCTGTTGCAACTGCTGGCAGTGACAGGGCCCCAGACTCCTGATCCTTGCTGGCTCCGTACAAGCTTTAAAGGGGAGAGAGGGCTCCGGAGGTGGACGCCCTACATGCTGAGGGGCCGGGGCCGCCTCGGGCTCGCGGGCTGGGCTAGCGTACCCTCCCGCTGCTCCCCGTGGCATTGCTAAACCTACAAGGGCTTTTCTTTTCAAGTGTTTTATTAAATGAAGAGTCTAACAACCCTCACTTTAATTACACCCGGGCTCCGTTTAAAATTCCTCTGGATTTATTCAAGTAGTTGGAATGGTGGTGCTGGTGATTACACTGATCATCTCAGTTTAGCAGCTTGCAAACCTGGGAGAGTGTTGGTGTGTCAGCGCGTGTGCCTGCACGTGGGTGCTCGGGACCTGTGAATGCCTCCCTGCGCCTTTGATACCCACACCCCAGCTGCACGTCCCTCTCCCTGTGGAAGCCTTGGCTTGCATGGGACCAAGAGATACAGGAGTTGACATTTTGGGGGCCCTGCTTTGAGGGACTGGTTCTCACCTCCAGGCGCCTTTTCCCCTGTGGTGGGGAAAATGACACCAAGATGGCGTGCAGACTGCGTTATGCAACAAAGTCCTGCTGCTGTGTGTGTGTGTGTTTCCCTAATGTAAAGCCCTGCCCATTTGTTTTGGTTTACGTGACTACAGAGAAATAAGTGGATTAGACGGAAACTTTAGCATGCTTCATTGCAGCTGGGTGCCGACATCTGTCATTCCTCAGCCGTATTCTGGATCATGCCAGGAAGAGAAAGCAAAGTCTGACACCTTTGATTTTAGAGAGAGGCCTTTTATAGGGGGGAAAAAAGAGAAGAAAGGAGCAGCATTTCCTTTGTGACTTCATAAAAAAAAAAGACACCTCTCTTCTACACGTTATTATTATTATTTTATTTTGGGGGCATATGACAACATTACTGACACACGGTGAGGCCTGGGCATGGAAAAGTTTATGCTTTTATCTGTCCTTTTTACTTTGTAATTTTCCATTGTTCACACTACCAATTTGTGGAATTGGGCATGATAAAAAGCAGCTATTTTACATATATCCAGTGTGCCCACCTATATGGAAATATATTGTGCATATGGATTGTGTGTGTCTGATTCAAACTCACATTAATACAATTCAACAACACTGAATTTTGATGGAATATGACTGCTCCGGCTACATGGTTTTTGGTGAGATGCTCTGCAGCAATGAGCTCCCCCCAAGACACGTACTGATGTTTTTAAGAAGGAAGCCTGTGGGCAGGGAATTATCCACAGATAACCTTGGATACCAGCTTTTAGTGGATTGGATGTTTATTTACTGAAAGCATTTCTCATTGGGTGGTTCCAGAGGCTTGCCCCCCACCTTCCGTCTGTTCTAGTAGGACACAGAGCACGGCACACCCATCACACTTGTCCCTCCTCCCATATTTAAAGAGTATAATAAAACAGAAACTAAAATTAAGGGCTGATGTGCTCATTTTAAGCGACGCAATGGAAAACAGGAAGCGATTGAACCAGCAGAGACCACCCACTTGTTTATTTCACTGGGTGTGTATAGGAATGCACCACATCAAACAAATTAAAACACACACACACACACGCACAAACCCTCACCCAGCCCGCTCCCACCCTCCCCCCAAAAGAAGGCAAGCCATTGGTTAGGCAAGGCCAGTGAAAAGCAGAGACAGAAAACTCAAACGCCCACCGGTGCCAGGCAGGTGATGCCTGGAGTAAAGTGGGCCAAAGGGCAGGCAAGCAGAAGGGGCGCTAGGCTGGGACCCAGCTCCCCAGCTCCAGGGGTGGCCTCTGGGGCATTTTGCCAGATCTTTTGACTTTTCCAGAGAACTGGAAATCCATGTTGTCACATGAACTCTCTTTATTTTTAAACACTGGCAATCAGTTACATTTTTTTTAACATGTTGGGGACAAGAACGTCATGATGTTGCTGGCCTCCCGCTGGGACCCCTGGAGAGGGTGGAGGCATTTATGTCTAGAATGGCAATGGAATCATGGCACTGCCAGCTTGGCCACTGTGGGCGCAGCCTGTGGGCTTTGGGGGTTCAAGGTCACATTGGGCACCTAACCCTGGGGAGGGAGCTGTGGGGAGGAGAAGGCATGGCTCCATGAGCTTTCAGTGGAAGGCTGTGCTTCCTTGCAGGAAATGAGCACCCAGGGACTGAAGGTGGGGGCCCTCCATGAACACGATGTGGTGGCCAGGACTGGAGTTCCAGGGCCTTCTGGGGCACAGAGCACTTGGATTTTCCCCTGGTAGGTGCACGGCAGGGTGGGGCAGGGCATCTCAGATACCCCCCCAAAGAGCAGCATGCAGGGGAAAGTCTGGCAGGCTCATCTGTAGGCGGTGTGGCCGCAGTGAAGAAGGAAGTTTGGAGAAAGGCGGTGCCAGGGTGAAGGGGAAAAAGAAAAGCTGGGAGATGAGTGCCCCTCACCAGCCCAGCAGCTGGGAAGAGTCTGTTCACGGTCAGGGCTGCCTTGTGAGTGCCCACCCTCCCCACACCCTAGGGTGCGCCCAGGCCTCTGTGAAGGTGAGAACATGGGAGAGGGGCCTGGCAGAGGGGGTCACCCCCCACGTCCACCCCCTAGCCCTTCATAAGCAGCTGATCAAAAGGAACAACTGCCCCCCTCCTCGTCATCCAGCCCCTACTATGTTTGGGGCTGGCAGGAGTTTTACGGCCCCATAGGGGGAAGGGAAAGACCCACCAAGTTCTCATCACAGGAGGCAATTAGTGAGCGATGTGGACGGCACATAATTAACTGCCTAATCGTGTGGGGCCTCTGATAAGTACCGGTGCAGCACTCCAGCTGGGTTCTGAGAAAGGCTTCATGGACACATTAGAACTTTGGCAGGTCTGAATGGAAGGAGATTGGGGGCTGGGAATAGGCAAGCTCCTAGTGAGGACAGCAATGTATCAGGTAAGAAGGGGTTTGCACGTTGGAAAGCCAGGCCAAGGAGGCAAGATGCCGGGGCAAGAAATAGGGAGCCACAGAAGGTTGGAGAGCAGAGGAGGGTAGGAGCACAAAGGAGCTTCAGGGACTGTCCTTTTGCTGTCCTTCTCTTTGCTCTGAGAGTCCTCACCATTACCCTAGGGTGGGGTCTTGACCCAGCGGCCTGATAGTGTCCCATGGTGGGGGGGACAGGGCTGGCTGTTACCACTTCCCCACCTATTCCTTATGTCTTTCCAGCTCATCTTGTTGCACCGGTACTCAGATAATTCCTTGTAGCCCAAAATCTCTAAGGAGGGAGGATAGAGGTACTAAAAGTGGGTCCAGCCCAGTGCTGCAGCTGCTCATTTTAGAACCACTTCCTGCACCACCTGAATAACTTTACTTAATATTTAAAAATTTAATTTACTGAAAACTGCACAAAAATAACTTGAGCTTTATTTTAGCAAAATTCTCCGAATTCGATTCACTCGTTTTTCCCCCAAATCTGCTAACCTAAAATGTAGTCAGCTTGGTTCCACCTCATGTCACCTTGCCGAGTGCTTGTGTTCCTGGCATCCCCTTGGAAAGGCTGTGCGAGAGAAAAGAGTTCCAGGATGGGCTAGGTGGCTGTGATGCAGGTGGGCACACAGCGTGCCCCACCCCCCAGAGCCCAGGGTCCTCTGTCTTCTGCCTCTCCCAGCATTTCTTCCAGGATCTAAGGCGCTCACCCAGAGACAAACGCTGGGTATTGTTGGAGTATTATTATATTATACATCTAAAAATCTTCCAAAAAGGAAAGTCAGTTCATCGACCCTTTGAAGGTTATTTAATGATCAACATAAATGCTTTCATGAAACCCGGGGAATGATTTAAGGTCCTGGATCAATAGTTGCCGTGGAGTGCTGGCCGGCTGCACGTCAGGCTGGCTCAGGACCACCCACCAGGCAGGCTGGTGTCCCCGGGTAACAGGCAGGCTGGGGCACATGAATGACCAGGTTGAAGGCAAAATCCCACAGCCCGGGCCTGCACATGAACGGGAAATTTCTGAGTCAGGAAAGCTGGGTGAGGCCCAAAGGCAGGGCAGGGCCTCCCTGGAGGCCCCACATCCCAGAGGTGCTCTGTGACATGGGTGAGGGGCTGAGCTGGGAGGAACACCTTCCCAGAACCCAGCCTCGTCTTCTAAGCTTTCATACTAACTGGACTTGATCTTCAAGCTGTGGGAAGGCAGCAAGACACAGAGGGTCGAGGCCTTTTATAGAGCTACACACTGCCTTTTGCTGGCTTGGTGCCTTTGGACAAATGCGGAGCTTCTCAGAGCCTCTGTGTCCTCATCCACTCTGACTGTAGTATGCACAGAGATTTTTCACCCAAGGGCTGTCACACAGCAGGGACTTCCTAGAGGGACCATTTTAGCTTCATAAATGCTACCATGCTTATCAACCGCTTACTTTGCTCTTTCCACAGGCCACACGTGGTGCTAAGCATTTTCCAGGTCTTACCTCAAATTAATGCTCATGAAAACCATCTCAGTGAGCTATGATCATTATGCCCATTTTATAGATCAGAAAACTGAGACCTAGATAGGTTAAATCGCTGGCCCAAGAGCACAGAGCGTGAAAGAGACAGAAGGTTTGATTCCAGGCATCTGATGCCAGGAGACACTCTTCCCGCAGGGCTTGAGTAATAAAAATGCTGTATATCTTTGTCAGGCTGGTGGTTGTTACCCAAACCCCATGGTGCTGCCTTCCCTGTCCTCGGGTTGCAGACCCAGCAAGACATGGTGTGCCTCTTATCCCCTCCTCCTGGAGAAATTTAAATGCCACTTTTTAAGTCCTCTGGCTGCTAAAACAAATGCCATACAATGGGGCAGCTTAAGAACAGGAATTTATTGGCTCCTGATTTCAGAGGCTTGCTTCCTCCAGGGGTTGGTATCTTCCAGCTGGTCGGTAGTCTTTGGGGCTCCTTGGCCTTTCTGTCCCATGGCATTGCATATGGCGACATCTTCTCATTTCTCTTTGGGGCTCCATTGTCTTCCACCTTCTGGCTGCTCCCATTGGCTGCTGCTTCTGTGCCTAATTTCCTTTGCTTATAAGGACTTCAGCCATATTGGGTGAAGGACCCCTTATTCAGTGTGGGCTCACCTTAACCAATAACATCTTCAAAAGTCCTATTTGCAAATGGCTTCTCACCCACAAGACCAGGGGTTGAGATGAAACAAGTCCCTTTTGTGGGGGACTTGATTGACTCAATCCCCAACAGTCACCTTCCTGGCTCTGTGATATTGGGGCTACACTCTTAGTGGCAAAGACAGTACAGGGAATTCCCATGTGTCTCATACTCTTTCCCCTATTATTAATATCTTACTTTAGTGTGGTACATTTGAAACAAATAATGAACCAGTACTGACACCTTATTATTAATTAGACTCCACACATTATTCACCTTTCCTTAGGTTTTAGCTACTTCCCTTTATCTGTTCGTGAGCCTGTCCACCTTACATTTACTCACCATGTCTGCCCTTGGCTGTGACCGTTTCCCAGACTTTCCTTGTTTTCAATGACCTTGAGTACTGCTCAAAAATTGTGTAGACTGCCCTTCAAATTCTGGTTTGTCTGATGTTTTTCTCATGGTTAGATTGGGGTCATGGGTTTTGGGAGGCAGAGGTAAAGTGCCTTTCTTAACACATATCAAGGGTATGTGCCAGCAACATGACCTTGACTGCCTGGCTGAGGTCGTGTGTCAGGGTACACCAAAAAGTGACTCTTTCCCCTCTTTCTATACTGAACTCTTTGGAAGAAGATCACTATGTGAAGTGCATACTTAAGGAATGGATAGCTGGACTCTATCTCCTTGAGAGGGGAATATCTACATAAATTATTTGAAGTTCTTGTGCATGGGAGATTTGTCTATTCTTCTGTATGCATTTATTTATTAAATAATTTATTTATGTTAGTATAGGCTCATGGATACTTATTTTATACTATGAAATACCCAATAGATATATACTGGATATGTTGGAGGGTGGTAAATCCATGGTATGTATATATGTATAAAAATATTATGTTTGCATATATGCATATATCATTATATATATATATATATATAGTTTTAACCAATATATATATAGTATTTTTTATACTAGAGTATAATCCAGTACTATATTTTTAAAAATTTGTTGCTCAATCCTGTGTTCTTTTAGCATACCCCCATCTTTTTTCTTTTTCTTTCCTTTTTTAAAAATACTTCCTTACTTTCTGAAAGGAAGATATTCCAGGCTCATCTTAGATATTTCCTGCCCCAGGCCTAGAATTAGTCATTTCTCCAAGGAGTCCTGGTTCCTTTTTTTGGAGACTGATATTAGAAACCAAGCTCTGGGTTCTAGTTGTGCTCATTGCTATTGGGATATTGTTTCTTCTAGGCCCTCTCAGCTGACAGAGCAAGGAAAGATATGTGAGTGTATGGTGATATACGCATATCTATAAATAATTCTATATGTATCCATTTGTACACATATTAACCTAATCATGAGTTCCTACTAATGCCTCCAACTCTAATCCATTACCACATGGATCAGAACTCACTTTTAAAATAGTAAATTTTTGTAGGCTGTTAAATTAAAACCCAAATCACAAGAAATTTAAAACCTAACATTATTTGCACTAAGGGTATTCCAAAGCACTCTAGTGTGTTTGATTAGATGGATGAATATTTTTTTAAAAAACTGAAAACATAAATTATGTACCTGATTGGAGCCATTCTTGCTTATTTGGAATTAGGGAAATTTTGAAAAATTGTATAATATATACAACTGAGAAAACAGCTCTTTCTGTATGTATAATTTTACCGATTTCATTGCCTCTGGCGAGCCTCTTGAATCTGATAGAAGGATGGCTAGGGATCTTGGGCAAGGACCATCCCAGTTTGCAGCTTCAGAGTCAGAGCAACAAACCCTCAAATGGAAGCTTCAAGGAAGAGGACAGCCATAGTGGAAGCCAGACGACCACCTGAAGGCCTGGCCTGCTGGTCAACCTGCTGGTACCAACACATTGGTGGATTCCTCCCAGTCAGGTGGGGCCCACCTCTGAGGGGCAAATTTAGAACATCTCCCTCTAGGAAGAGCCACTTTCTTAGCTATCAGCATGCATTTTGCAAATACCCTTAGTTTCAGGAAGTCCAGAGGGCTCCAGTTGGGCTGCAGTGGGAAAAGTGTTGTTAAGGAGTGCTTCTTGATATCACTTAGATGTGGCTCTTGCATGTTCAGGTGGCCCTCTGGCCCTGTACATGTGAGCTGCCTCCAAGGACTACTTCTTTCCACTTCATCTCCTGGTCCCTTCAGGAAGATGGTGCCATTGAGTGAGGTTGCAGGAGAACCTCCTGGGTTAGGTTAGACATACTCCATGACCCTGTGCTCCCAGGAGGATGTTCTAGCAAGGAAAAGGGGAGCTAGCATCTCCGGATGGGTGGGCCTAAGGGTGCTGCAGGACCAGGGAGGTCTCTGCAGCTCTGCTGGTTGGACCCTGACCCAAGCTTCTCACTCTGTCAAACAGGATTCTCCCATCCTCTCCAGCTTTCTTAGGGTCTATACCTACCTGGGATGCAAGGGGGTGGTGGCCAGGCTGATGGAACAGTTGTGGTGGAGATGCTGCTTTTCATTTACCAG
Source organism: Cabassous unicinctus (assembly GCA_029593785.1). Classification (NCBI taxonomy): domain Eukaryota; kingdom Metazoa; phylum Chordata; class Mammalia; order Cingulata; family Chlamyphoridae; genus Cabassous; species Cabassous unicinctus. Next base: position 12,713 of record JAQZBX010061986.1, read on the forward strand.
CCTCTGGTCTTCAATAGTTTATTTCAATGAACAATAAAAAGCCCTTGTATGCATGACCTGAAAGACTAGCCTTGGTCAGCGATTTGGCTCGGTGGGGTGAGGGCACAGGAACCTGGCTGTCTCACTCTGTCCACCTGGGGGAACTCCCATCCCCACCATTTACACAATTGACCTTCTTCTGGACCCTCTTCCTTTTCTCAACCTGTAACATGACTTTGGGAACTGTTTCTTCCCATTCTAGAATGCCCTTTTTTCGATGTCTAGGATTGTGCCCCTGTCCTCCATGGGTAGACCCTTCTTCTGGCAAACCACACGTGGTTCTTTTTCTTCCTCAAGGTGGTTCTTTTTCTCCCAGGGACCCCTTTGGGCCACTTCTGCCTCTGAGAGATCTTCAGACTGGAAACCCTAGGGAGTCTTGTTGAGAAGCAGTTTGATCACCTCCTCTCAAGAGTGCTTGGCTACGTCCTTCTCACACGTGGGTTCCAATCATGCGAGTGATGGGTCTGACAGCTTGCTCAGGGGGGCATTTTAGCAGGTGTGCCCAATGGACACCCTTCCCACCCTGCAGCACTGAAAGTCCTGCATCATTCCCAAAGCAGTCTGCTCGGCGCATGCATGCAGCAGGTGCTCAATGTGTGCTTGTGGAAGTGGGATGGATTCAGGGAGCTCTGCAGCAGGAGCTTCTGCAGAGAGCTCACGGCCCCGGTGTCTTGGCGGCCACCAAGTGCTCAATGCCAGGCTTTGATGGACTTCTCATGGCCGCGGTGGTGCTTGTGCCTGCAAGGGAGCGGGGTGGGGCGTGTGTGTGTGTGTGTGTGTGTGTGTGTGCAGTAGCACACGCCCATGCTATGATGCACATCCCTTCAGGGTCCACGGACTCCCTCCTGGGGCGGCCATCGGTCATGGTGGAAGATCCTCCCCCTTGTAGAGAACCTTCCAACGCAGGCTTTGCACTCAGTGAAGGCGGGGCAGAGAGATGAGCAGCGCCTGTATTAAGACATGTCATAAACCAGCTAGCTCTGTATACTTGACTTTGGACCATCCTTTCATCTCCCTGGGCTTGGCCTCTCATGCCTGTAAAAGGGGAAGCCAGCTCTTTGCCCTCTCAACCTCTCTGTAGTTGCAGGGACCAGTTGAGGCAATGTCTGTCAAAGGGCCTTGAGGGGTAGATGGAGGAACATTGCCATCCACAGGAACTCTCACCATCCCAGGACTCAGCACCAGAGGATGGCCCCCTGCCCCCTGCCCACTTCCTTCCTCGCTGCCCCACACCTGAGGAGAAACCATCTGTTTGGAGAGCCTGGAAGCCCTGTAGATGCAGCTCACCTCTCCCATGAAGCCAGCTGCCCACACGTGTGGGGTTTTAATGAATGGATGGTCCCCCCAAGGGCAGGCATTTTCTTTTCCCCCTTAGGTGCAGGGAAAGAGCAGATATTTCCATCCTAGCAAGTAAGAAAAATATCTCGTTTCTCCACTTTTGTTATAAACAATGTACGACTTGCTTTCTCCTTACTCCGCCTGACCCTCCACACTGTATACATATTTATATATTATTCATAGTGGATTAAAAATGAATGTGTTCTTTACCACGGAGCTACGGCGCAGTGACAATACAAATTAACGTATGATGTACTTACTTTTCGCATGGCAGTGATGGGAAATGTTGATGGCCTCAAAGTGAGCCGTAGAGAGAGCGGAGTGAGGTGGGGTGGGCAGTGGGGTGGGGGGCATGCTGTCAGTGCCCTGGGCCTGGCTACGAAAGGGGAAAGGGGGATGCTGAGCAGCCACGTTGTTGCTGTAAACTGGAAAGGTAGAAAGGCCTGTCCACCTCCCTTCTCCCTCAGAGTGAAGTGCGAGCTCCCCAGCAGGTTCCGGCTGCCTGGCCTTGCTCACCACCCCTGCCGAGCTTCACTCTGCCATACTGACCTGCCTCTAGGTTCCTGCCCCGAACACAGTGTCCTGTCCTTGCACCTGGGCTCAGGTGTGCCCCTTGGCCTGGACCACATTCCTCTCCCTTTCCCTTCTGGCCACCCCTCTCCTTCCTTCCTTCTTTTGTCCATCCATTCCTTTGCTTGGAAAATAGGTGATGACTTCTAAGTTTCAATTAGCACTGTGCTGGGTGGTAAGTAACGGCAAACATTTTAAAAAGAACAAAGAGGGATGTGGATGTGGCTCAAGCGGTTGAGTGCCTGCTTCCCACAAGGGAGGTCCCGGTTCAGTTCCCGGTGCCTCCTAAGAAAAACAGAAACAAACAACAAGTCAGCAAACATAAACACCAACTCAGAGAGCAGATGTGGCTCTAGAGGTTGAGCATCAACTTCTCACATACGAGGCCCTGGGTTCACTCCCCAGCACCCAGTACTTCAAAACAAAGCAAAGCAAAGCAAAACAAAATAAAACAAAACACCCAAAGAAATAAAAAAACTCATCGTCCCTGCCCCATGGAACAGAGAGATACATGTGAATGTTTTATGTGTTCAGCTACTGTTGTGAGAAGCTCTACCAAGGTAAAGAAGGGGTTTCGATGGATGCATCTCACGGACACTGTGGCTGGGTCTGGGGTGATGAGGAAAAGGCTGCCTGAGGTGGACACGCTGCACTGAGGGCTGGCGGGTGAGGCTGCCCTATTAGAGGCTGTAGCAGAAGGACAACTCCAGATTGAGGCAGCACGCAAGGACTGAGCAAAGGTCCTGAGGCAAGAAAGAGCATGGAGCCTTTGGAGAACAGGGTGGGGGCTTTGAGTGAGAGGAGGGTGGAGGGATGGCCAGGGGCTCACATTCCTCCAGCCACCTCTGCCATCGCACATACTGTGTGGCCTCCGCTTGCTGTTCTGGCTCTCGCCTCTCACTGGAGCAGCAGCCCCTAAACATTACCCTCTAATGTGAGGGCATGGCCTCAACCACAGCAGAACCAGCCCGCCTTGGCTGAATGGACTCCAAGGGAGTCCTTTTAGCTTCAAAGGTCTTCCCGTTTCCCAGAGCCCCCATTCAAAAGCACACACCCCAAGGAGAGACAATACCTGAAACTTTAATCAAGGACCACCAGAGTCAAGCCAGCACAAACACGTGGCACGTGAAATACTTGCTGACTCGGGATGTTGGGTGAAGACCAGGTAAAGCCTCCCTGACCCAGCTTGGATAAGCAACATGATGATAAAGGCAATAGACATGACAAACAGCTAAGCTTCCTACGTATCATTTACCAACCATTGCCCCATAATCTCCTTTGATCCTCACAAAATCCCTGTGGTGTAGGTATTATTATTATTTCCCCATTTTCAAGGTACAGATTCTGAAGCCCTGAGAGGTCGAGTTACTTGCTTAAGGTTACACAGAGAAGACACTGAAGTTTGGAGAGTTACATACCTTCACTGCATGAAGGAAGGAAGCTATGGTTACAGCCCAAGTTTTTCTCACCCCAAAAACAAATGCCTCACCAGACGTGATAATGTCCCCTGCAGGGAAGGAGGAGATCTGAAAGAAAGGCAGGCAAAGCTGTCCAACCAAGACCAAGGAGTGTGATGCTTGGAGAGGTCATTGCCTTGAACTCCTCTGAGGGGGGACTGATGGGTGGGCATCTTTGTTCTCTGATTCAACCACCACAAAAAGCCATTGGACCACACTCTGCCTTGAAGCTATTTTTTTGTTTGTTTATTTGATTTTCTTCTTAAAACTTGATAACAATAGCATCTTTATTGCCACCCAAAGACCCCGAAAAACCACCAGCTCCAATTCCAGTCTTCCAAGATGGCGCAGACAGCATGGTGGGTCTTTTCTCTCATTAAAAGAGAATAGATGAAATTGTGCAGGCCAGTGAGGGACTGCTCTGTCACCCTGAAAGGCTGCAGTGGCTTCTCCTCTGGGGATGGATGACTACCTCCATTTGGAGAGCTGATTTCCACTGAGCCCCACACCCATCCCTGCAGGAAAGTCAGAAGGCACCCAGCAGATTTCTGTGGGCCCCTCTTGTTGCCCTTGCCTTCGGATGGGTCCCTTCTTCTGTCACAGATATTTAAATGCCACATAAAGCACTCAGTGGAGGCCTCAACAGTAGGGTTTGTTCTGAAGTCCTTGCTTATGTTCTCTGTCCCAAAGCCAACAGACTTCAACATGACTGTGTTTGTGCCAGTATCAGGGGTTTCATGTGGGCAAATGGCATAGAGTAGTTGGAAATTTTTTCATCCAGATTTAGATGGATTCAGAAATAGACAAGAATGGATCAAAAAATATTCCCAAAAATGCTGTGCAAAACAACAGCTTTCTGTTTGGAAATAAATAATG